>JAXQQM020090851.1:0-36031 GCA_034641835.2 Pinus albicaulis | reverse complement strand
AATTAAGCCATGATCCACGAGCAGACTCATTGTCCATTGAAGATCTAACTCGAATGTATTTAGACCTGGATTTCCCTAGGAAGTTTGAGATCTTCAAAACTTCATGCCTAACCATGTAAATCAACCTTATGATACTTTTGATTTCCCTAAGGGCTCTAGACAAATCATTTCCATGTTGTCATTCATTCTAGGCTATGCTAATGATGAGTTTACAGATGCCTCCATCCTAGGTTTCATTTCTACCTTGTCTCCAGGACAATAGCCAGAACTGGTCTTCAACTTTGCCAAATTCATTGCTGATAATATGCATTATCAGTTAATAAAATTACTTGATAAAGGAGTGTTCATATATTCATCATATCCATTGCATCTCTTTCTATTTTCTCAGGTAGATAATTTTCCAATTGCATTACAGAAGATGGATGTGGAGGGAAAACCTCTTTCACTGATATTTTGGACTTCTCTACTCAGGAAAAACAACAGTGAATACAACTACAGAGACTTCAATGATTTTTTTATTAAACCTGCCATGAGTTTACTAAACAAAGCAGAGTCACCAAGGATCAATGAAGAAATCAAAATAATTTTACAATTGTCTGAAAACTATAAAGTTGAAGACAGGTATTTGTACAAAAATCATACAGAAATCAGAGTATATGGTGCACTCTTGTCTTCTTACAAATTACCCAAGTTTATAACTACCAAAATTTTTGCCTTGGAGTACTTAAGATATATTTTAAATGCAGATGCAGTAAACTTAATAGCCTCCAAAAAGAAAGCACAGTTCAAGCTTGAAATTAAAGTTGGCCCCTTCGTAATCAATAACAGAGATGCTTTGAAAGAGGTAATCAACAAATTATCAACATTCAAGTTCCAAGAAAGCTTTTACTGGAACTATGACCCTCAAGGTATTTTAAGTAACCTCAGGGTCAAGTGTAAGTTAACCCCATTCCTCCATGAGTCAAAGCCTCTAATTGAAAAGTATGCTAATCAACTAGAATGGGCTGCAAACGCTTTGATTGATGATATTCAGAAGATGCAAACAGATAGCCTGTAGGAAAAGCAGATGGACAGTACATAGATGGTTACAGTTGGCCAACAAACAGAAGTATCTAATAAAAGTCCTAGAAAAGAAGAAGGCTATTTGGAAGAAACAATTATTGAAAATAAATTTAAAACAGTCTACAACAAGAAGGCCAGAATGACTACTATAGAAGAAGGAGTCATAGATGTAGATGATAATAATGGTCAGCAAACAGATGATGAGGCCACAATGATTTTTAATGAAACACTTAGAGAAATTCAGAATGAGTAGGTACTATCACAGGGAAAAGGAAAAGAAATGATTGAAGCAGAGATAAATACAGAAGCTCCCTCTTCCTCTAAATCAACAGAAGAAACTGATTCTGATATCCAGATAAGGTTCAAGCAGATCATGGAAAAGAATGAAGAAATTAAGAATCAGGTTTATTCTAAACTTTTGAAGGAAAAACCAAGAGATAAAGACAGACTTGTGATAGCCTTTGATTACTCAACAAATAAAATGACCATGTCTTTTCTCCAGCCAGTAGTAATAGATCCAAAGTCAGCCACAGATTATAGGAAAACAGAGTTTGAAGTGAATGCTGATACCATACATGAAATACACCAGATAGAATTTCATAGAAGTTCTTCAGAGATGCTGTATTCAAAGGTAGTAAGCAAAACCATGAGTGCTACCATGCTTCAAAAGACTATATCTAATTTGGAAACTCAAATGAAATTAGATAAAGCATCTCTACATGCTAAGGATTTGAGGATCAAGACCTTAGAATATTTGGTGATATAAACTGGAGTGGATCCCTCCAATACTGAAGTTTCTAAGAAATTGGAAAGGCAGAAGAATGAATATATTTCTGCCTTGAGAAAGAAACTCAAATTTCCACAGGGTGAGCACCCACAAGCTAAAGAAATCCTCCAGGAAAAAACATAAAAGGATGAAACTATGCAGCTAGTTTTAAAGATGACAGCTCATATTAAAGAGATGGAAAATCAAATAGAAACCTTAATGAAGGAAAATGATACATTAAAGAAAGCACATGAAGTCTCCATTCCCACAGTTATTCCAACTGTCAGTACAGTTGTTCCCTCTACATTGGCAGAACATTTAGCACCAAAAGGAGTATTGGAAACTGCAGTGTCAATCACATCTAAAGATATTTCTGCCACTTCATCATATACATCACAAGTAAATCAAACAGGTGAAACAACTGACATAGTAAATGCTATGGAAGACATATCCCTAAAGGATAAAGAGCTAATCAACTTGAAAGGCACCATCTGAAATCTTGAAACATCAAATAGAGATGCATTGATTACATCCAAGGGACATGAGTAGAGAGCCAACAGATTGTAGGAACAGGTAAAGATTCTACAACAACAGGTTAATCTCAGTGAACAGGTGTCATATATCAGGAATTATCTATGGAACAACATAATTCAAGGCATACATCTACAGTGGCCTTCAATCCAAATTATTTATGAACAGAAGGATTTACTCAAGGCAGCACAAGTAGAAATTCAGAAAACCAAAGAAGAACTGGCTGAAAAACCTACTCAAGCTTTGAAACTTATTACATTTTTGAAAAAAAAACACAGAGAGGAGCTTGAAGAGCTAAAAATTCAGGATAGAACTGAAAGCATACTACAAATCAAGAAAGTCCTGAATAAAAGGAATATGATGAACAATTTGGAGGACAAATGTAAAGATATGAACCTGTCAATTACAAGGTTTTGGGCCAAATACACTATACTAACACAAGCAGGCCTTCCAAACATTCATGCCTTGAATGAAAATTTAATGGAACAAAAGGATTATGATAAGAAAGTCAGGGCTGATGCCAATGAGCAAGTCAGCAAACCTTTACCACAAGGATCCCCAACTTGCAAAGTTATTTTGGAATATTTTGAGAACTTGTTCTTTCTACAAAATGAAATTAAACATATCTTCATTTTCAAGCCCAACTTTTCTAAGTCTACAGAGGCAGATGAGAGCTATAGGAAATTGAAGAATATGAGAATTCCCAGTGCAGAACAATGGCAGGAATTCACTGATTTGATATAAAGGTTTGCAAACAAAGCAGAAAATTACATGAAAAGAAGAATATTACTATTGCCTAAAGGGTAATATTTTAATTCAAAGTGTATCAGGGTAATGCTCAGAGTCAAAGAGTATCAATCAAAATTCTTTTTTACTGCAGATTATTCCTTATTTTACAACAGTAAAGCAGTAAGAAAATAACGTAAAGAGTATCAGAGATAAAGCACAGGTTAAAGGATGTGAAATGGAAAGAGTGTCTTCCAAGTTATCTTCCAAAGATCTTTTTCCAAAATTCCAGCAAGCATTTCCAACAGCTATAACAAAGCAACAAGTTAAGATAGTTAGTCCTATTTTTTATTGATAAGAGGACAACTAGCCAGTTTGTTCTACAACTGTCCCTCTTTCTATGTAATAATCTTTATTTTTTCCTAGAGATATTGTCATATCTCTTATGATATTTTGTAAACAATCAATTTGTATAAATACTTCTCTTTTTGAAGTATTATGTGTGGAATAAAAATTTTCAAGACTACTATAGAAATTTTTGTTGAATACATTGGAGTTTGTGCGAGTCGATTTGTAAAGCAACAGACTGGAACTAAGTCAAACAGACATCATAACTCAGGAATCTTGTGCTGATTAGATAAGTCAAGTATTTTCCTGTTTTCACTGTTTATCTCTCAAAGTTCCATACATACATTTTAATGTTTTCTATCTTTAATGATTAACTAGGAAAGCTTAAACAGGATTAGTGTTAAAAAGCTCCCTGTTTTTTACTAGTTATTCATTGATATGTTTTATGCTAATAACCGGACTTAAGAATTCTTAAATGCTCTTAGTCTCTGTTTGACCCCTTTTATTTCATCTTCATTTCTGTAACTTAAGGATTCTTAATTTCCCTTTCGTTCAGATCTTTCCATTTCATCAAAAAACCTATTCCAAACCCTTTGAAGGTCATCTACCCTACCCTTAGTACATTTGCTCTTTTGACCTAATTTCCTAGCTCTTCTTGCTAAGAAGTTGACTCCATAGCCCAATGATTTGGTAGATCCCTCTGTAGTTTACCTTGAAGTACCTTTTATTCCCACCAAAATTTCAAAACAAACCAATTGTCCAATCATACCTAGCCTAAAATCTTATAACAAAAATCAAGCTAAATCTTGAGGAGAGATCCCTCTCTAGAATTTAGGAAGGCTAGATCCTAAATTTCAAAAGAGGTTCTTGGTTACCCCTAGTTTTCTTTAACTATAAATCCAAATCCCACGACCTAAGAATTACTAGGGTGATAACATACTGGCGACCATACTGGGGATCTAACCACTCTCCAGTTTTAAATTTAAACTTAGAGGAAGATTTTTAAAACATATCTTTTCTACTTTAAGGTTATTTTTAAAGGTTGTGGGTATTTATACAATAATAATTCTGGCTCCAAATAAATTCTATTATACTAGATCCAACCCTGATCCCAACCCTACAGATATAGTAGATAATCCAGACCAGATAGGAAAAAAGAAAAAACAAACCGTTAGTTCAGAAACTGAAGTACCCCTAAGAAAGGCTGATTCTTTACCCAAAGAATTAGTAAGCTTATCAGATATTGAATTCGATTTCAAGTTTGAAAAATAATTATTTAGAACCAAGTCTGAAACTGATTTAAAGGAAACTATTATAGATCCTGTTTTTACTTCTTTTGTGAATGAGAAACAGAAAGTTATTTCAACACCTATAAAATCAGACAAAACTAAAATTCAAATTCCAGTAGAAAAGGTAAGTGTTACACGAATTAAAGACGTTGATGAAGCTATTAAATTAGCTATTTTTTTGTCTCAATTTAAACCTTCAGTTTCTCAATTATCCACCACCATATTTCCAGTAGCAGATTCTACTCTATATGTTTCCACTTCATTTATAGATTCCACTGTCAGTTCACCCCCAGACCCTATTAGTCCTGAGTTTCCTTTGCATCCTAGGATCATATATTCATCATATCCTCAATCCACCTCCAGTTCATCTACAGAATCATTCATCCCTGAGCTTCCCTTGCAGCCTAAAGTAGTATTTCCATCATTTACTCAGTCCACTACAACCATTACCACTGCACCCACTAGCTTCATAATAATTTCATCTATATTCCCTAGCCATACCACTTATTTTTCATCCCCTTTTCCAAGCTCTTCAAGTACAGCCTTCAGCACATCTATTGTAACCAACACTATCCCTACTACTACTATTGTACCTCCCAGTTTAGCAAAATTCCAAGCCATGGCATCTAGATATGCTCCCTTGGTCTTACCTCAAAACCTCCATGACATGCCCCAAAATTACCAAAAGGATATCCCATGATTTGACAATGGTCCACAAATTACTGCACAATAACATATCACCAGAATGAATGATTTTTGGGAAATTTATGAGATAGATGAATCTGATGTCCGAATGAGGTTGTTTGCACAAAGCTTAACTGGAGAAGTAAAAACATGGTTTAGAAATTTAGGTGCTGGTAGTATAGTAGAATTAGCTACCTTTCATAGAGCTTTCCTAAATAAATGGGAAAAAAAAAGAATCCCCTACAAATATTGTTTGAGTTTGATGTTGTTAAAAGAACTCCTACTGAGTCTGTCCAAGACTTTTGCACTAGATACAACAGTATTTACAATTCTATTCCTACAGACCTTAAACCCACTCCGTATTTCGTGCTACTCAAATTCCCTGATTGTTTTTATGTAGACATGGCCTATCAACTTAGAGAAAGAGATGCAAATACCCTAGAACAAATGCAACTAAATGTTGTTGGTGTAGAAATCAATATCCTTGCCAAAAAAGCCAGACTTAGAAATGAGAGGAGGGTCACTATCAAAGAGGAGACTTCAAGCTTAGACAGAAAATTTGATTTTATTAACAAAACTTTAGAAAAAGTAGTTGAGAGATTAGACCACATTGAAAGGAAACCACAATGGGATAATCAATCCCAAATCAGAAATCCCAACTACAGAAAAAACAACAATCCTGGGAAAGGTAAAGAACCCTCCCCAGACTCAAAACATTAGACCCCCATTCCAAGAGAACTTTGCTGAGACTTCTCAAAACAATGTTGAGGATGAGGAAGACATCAACATAGTTATGGGGATAGATGAAAGAAATACAATTTTCCTCACTCAGGAGGATCAAGAACTCTTTGAACTACAACAGTTCAAAGTGGAATCTGGTGAATCCTTTGACTATAAGCAAGGTTATGACTTCGCAATCAATGAAATTCACAGCCAATATAATCTTAGGAGCAAGAAAACAAATGAGCCTACTACAAAAAAAAATGCTCCAACTCAACAAAGTAAAAACAAAAAGAATATAGAGGCTCCCAAAATGAAACTTTTGCGGATTCTTCCTAGAGAAAATAAACCAAATTCGAACCCACCAAGTCCTAAAAAATATTCTAGTCCAAAGATTGCAGATATCACTGATGAAGTGGCTCAATCCTCCAAATATGCCCAAAAGGCTAATACCACAAAGGCCACCAATTCAACAACAGTTACTGATCCAAAAAAGAATCCAGTTGACTCAAAATCATCAAATCCTTAATCTTTTGCTAAGAATTCCAAATCTGACAAAACATATGTTAACACTCAAACTATTCCTAAAAAAATGATCAAAGATAACAGAAATCAAGAAACTCAAACAAAAGATAAAAGAAAATCTCAAGCTAAAGGTAAAACTGCTGAAAACCAAGAAAAATCATCCCAAACAACAGTTCCAAAAGATGAGATAATTCAAGCTATCAAATCTCAGTCAACATTTAACATTCAATCTAAAATATCTAAGTTGAAGATAGTCGTTCCCTTAGTTTAATTGGCTAAAAATGACTTGTATAGATCTAGTATTACTGAAACATTGAATGTAAATGAAAATGAGGATACAATTAATATGAGTGATGATAGACCTGAATTAATCTTTGGTCCAAATGTAGATGGTAAGCATTCAGATGGGTCAGTACCTCCATTTTACTTAAGTCTTACTGTACATGATCAGATATTACACAATGCAATGCTAGATACTGGAGCTTCCCATAATCTAATGCCTAGAGCAGTAATGGAAACCATGAATCTAGACATAACCCGACCATATATAGATCTGTTCTCATTTGATTCATCTAAAGTCCAATGCATAGGATTGATTAAATATTTGTGTGTGAACTTGGTCCAATATCCTGGTAAAAACATGATCATGAATGTTGTGGTAGCTGATATCCCACCAAAGTATGACATGTTTCTTTCTCGCTCATGGGGAGAAAAGTTGCAGGGATCTCTACAACTTGACATGAGTTATGCCACTATCTAGGCATTTGGAAAGCCCAAAAATCTTTACAGAGAAACCTTAATGAAGTTTATGATCAACAATGTTGAAAGACCTACCAATTACCCAATCTATTCAACTCCTACTGATCTTGATTCCTTTATTCTCTGTAACTCTGATCATAATAATATCCAAACTGAACTCACTGATATAAAGCCTAAAATAATGGATGATTACATTGGTCATGAAGATTTATGGAATTTTGATTTTGATGGATCAATGAATAAATCAGGAGCTGGAGCTAGTTTATGGATCACCAACATTGAAACTAGCCATTCCCAAGGACATGCCTTTAGAGTGAATTTCAAATGTACTAATAACATGGTTGAATATGAGGCTTCAATCTTAGGTTTTCAAATCATTAGAAAATTGGGAGGTCAAAGATTTTTTATCAGGGGAGATTCGGAGTTAGTTATCAAACAAATAAACGCTGAATACTCTATTCACAATCCCAGATTGGCCAGATACAGGGATACATCACATGATTTGGTTGAGGATTTGTTAGAAAGCAAGTTTGCTATCATTCCTAGAAAACAGAATCTGCAAGCTCATTGTTTAGCAACATTTGCTAGCACTTGCAAATTTACATTTTCACCAATACAAAAATACACTGCTGAAATCAAACATAGACCTATTGTTCCAAATAACTTAAAATGCTAGCAAATTTTCTCAGAAGATGAAAAAATCTATCACTTTTTGAACAATGAGCTAGAGTTTCAGAATTGCCAAATTGATAATGATTGTAATATAGATTCACCTTGTAACATAGATTCAAATTTTTGACAAATAGATGATTTAGATGTACATAATTTTGATAAACCTGCTATATTTACTCAGAGTGACATAGATGACTTAGAAAATGTAGATATAGAGGAAATGATGGAAGATGAACCAGATTTGATAGATTTAAAACATAACATTTTACCCAGAGGTTTAACTCCCTTAGAAGACTTGTTTGATTCCAATGATGTGCCCAAAAGGCCAAAAATGGAACCAGTTAGGTCTGATATAGAAGAGTGTAACTTAGGAACAAATGAAAAACAAAAAATGATCAAACTATCAAATTCCTTATCATCAGAAGAAAAGGTTAAATACATAGAACTTTTGAAAGAATATCAGGATGTTTTTGCATGGGGTTACGAAGATATGAAAACTTACAACAAAGACATAATTCAACCTAAGATTCCTTTGAAATAAAATCAAAAACCTTTTCAACAAAAACTAAGAAGGATCAATCCAATTTTGTTACCTTTAATCGAGAAAGAAGTTGCAAGAATGTTTGATGCACAAATAATTGCACCAGTCAGGTATTCTGATTAGGTATCTAATTTAGTGCCCACCAGAAAGAAAACAGGAGAAATTCGACTGTGTATAGACTTTAGAAATCTCAATAAAGCTTCCTTGAAAGACAATTACTCCTTGCCTAAAATGGATCATATTTTGCAGAGGGTGGCAAGTTCTTCAATAATTTCTTTACTAGATGGTTTCTCTAGTTATAATCAAATTCTATTTCATAAAGATGATCAAACTAAAAATTCATTTACCACTCCTTGGGGCACTTTCATGTATGTGAAAATGCCTTTTGGATTGAAAAATGCAGGAGCTAATTTTCAGAGGGCCATGGATATTGCCTTTGCTAAGGAGATCCATGAATTTTTAGTTATCTATCTTGATGATATTACTGTCTTTTCAAAAACAAATGATGAACACTTGGATCACCTAAGACAAGTCTTTATCAAGTGTAGAAAATATGGTATATCCCTAAATCCTAAAAAGACTCTTTTCGGACTAGAAGAAGGAAAACTGTTAGGTCACATAATCTCCAAGGAAGGCATTAGAATAGACCCTACAAGAATTGAAGCTATTTTGAACATTCAAACACCAAGAAACATAAGGTAACTTCAAGCATTCTTGGGTAAAATCAAATTTTTAAGAAGATTTATCTCTAATCTGGCTGAAATCATAAAAGAACTCAACAATATACTTAAAAAGGACTCTGCAATAAAATGGACTGTAAAAGCTAAACAATCTTTTGAATCTATAAAACAAGCCTTGACAAAAGCACCTGTCCTCATCAGCCTAGATTATACAAAGGATTTCATAATCTTTTCCTTTTCATATGAACATTCCATAGCTGCAATTCTTCTGCAGAAAAACAATCAAGGTTTTGAACAACTAATTGAATTTTTTAGTAAAGCCCTAAGAGATGCACCTCTGAAGTAAAATATAATGGAAAAGCAGGCTTTAGCCCTGGTTAAAGCCATAAAGGACTCCAGAGTTTACATACTTCATTCCCACATCATTGCATATGTCCCTAATGTTGTAATCAAAGATATTCTGACACAAGATGGACCTAATAGTAGGAGTGGAAAGTGGATTGCCACCATCCTTGAATACGATATGGAAATCAAACCAACAAAGCTCATTAAAGGACAGGGTTTAGCCAGATTGAAGGCTGAATCCAATTGTAATTCTTTAGATATAAATTTCATTGCACAAATAGATGACCAGGAGGAGATGGCGACTCCATTGATTAGTGAGGCCTATCTAGACTCACCATGGTACTCTGAAATTATCTTTGTACTCAAACATTTACAGGCTCCTCCTGGGTTAACTAAAACCAAAGAAATATTCATCAAACAGAAAGAAATGAGGTTTTGTATCTTAAACAATGCACTTTACTGGAAAGAAAATAGTGGGATTTTACTAATTTTTTTATTAAAATCAGAGGCTGAAAAATTCTTGAGGAATTTCATGCAGGTGACTGTGGAGGCCACCTATACTGGAAGAGTACATCACACAAAATATTGAGAGCTAGTTTCTACTAGCCAACCTTATTTTATGATGTCAAAAAATTCATTACCTCCTGTCACAAATGCCAAATTTTTGAAGGGAAAAAGAAATTATTGCCCTTACCTCTTAAGCCTATATCCACTAAAAAGCCATTTCAACAATGAGGGTTAGACTTCATTGGTGAAATCCACCCTCCATCCTCAGGCCAACATAAATGGATTTTAACTACTACATATTACTTTACCAAGTGGATAGAAGCCATTCCTACTAGGCAAGCCACTAATTCAGTTATAATTTCATTTATAGAAAGTAATATTTTGTCAAGATTTGGATGCCCAAATAAGATTATTACTGACAATGCAACTGCATTCAAATCCAAGAAAATGATTTCTTTCTGTCATAAATACCATATTACCTTAGGTCATTCCACTGCATATTATCCCCAAGGTAATAGTTTAGCTGAATCATCAAACAAAAGCTTAATCAATATCATCAAAAAATTACTTCAAGAAAACAAAAAGACCTGGAACAAAAAGCTAGTCTATGCCTTATGGGCTGATAGAATTACCACAAAGAAGTCTATTGGAACTTCACCTTATCAGATTGTCTATGGAATGGATGCATTTTTCCCCTCTTCCTTGGGTGTTCCAGTCATGAATATTATCCAAGAATCACAAGTGGAAACAAATGATATTCAATGAAGAATTAATGAAACCATACATCTTCAACAAACTAGGGAAGAAGTATATGAAAAATCACAAGTTTTACATGATAAAATCAAAAATATTTTTGTCAAAAGGGTTAAAGAAGATTATTTTTTCATAGGAGATCAAGTTTTGAGATGGGATTCATGGAGAGAGGATAAAGGAAAACATGGAAAGTTTGACTTTCTATGGAAAGGACCCTATGTGATATATGGTTACAGAGGTAATAATTATTTTTTCATTATGAATTTGGATGGAACTGAACTTCAAGAAGGACCAGTGAATGGTAGGATGCTGAAACATTACTATTCTTCAGAGTCACTCAATAGTTAGATTGATTTACTTTATCATTGTAAATATTCATTGCAAGTGTGTAGATTGGATTGGATATTTTATCTACAAAGTTGAAGCCCGAAGAGAAGGCCCTAAGCTTTGTAGTATAAAATATCATAAGTATGAATTGTTGCAGAAAATAGAAGACACTTACCAGGATCACCAAGGTTAAAGTTGAAGGCTATTGATCTCAGAGTTCTTGACATTCCACCAGGGAATGCCATCCCCAAGTGAAGCCGATGTTAGTAACCTATAAATATAGAATTCATAATTTTGACTTGACTGATGGTAGTCTTGTAAATATGTACAAACTTTGCTTTCTACAAGTTATTTTCCCATATTTTGTAAAAAATCAAAAATCAAAAAATCAAAAAGAGGGTAAAAATTCCTAAAAGAAAAAATCAAAGGACTTAGGAAAAAAATAATAATAATATACCCCAAAAGAAAAAAGATGAATAAAACATGAAAGTTTGCAAGCCTAAATGCCACTACTTTTACCTTTTGCAGTTGATTATGGCAGAGTGTCAATAAATTCCATAATCTGTAATGAGTTAAAAAATTTAATCTTGACTCATCATATTTCAATTTCAAATGTTGTAGATAGTGAATAAAGAATTTTCATACAGTTTATTCTGGTTTCTTGGATGCAATAAGTGTAGAATTAGATAGTTTACTGTTTTCAAAAAAGGAATAAAGATTGTAAAGGGTTGCTAGTTCAAATGCACCTGATTAAAATAGAATGAAAAAATGTTAGAAGATAATGACTAAGTAGGTAGAAGAAGGTGGGAAACATCATTGCAAATATATTTCACCGGGCCATAAATAAATAATTTCCCCTCCCCATAGAAATTTGATATTTTAGACTGTTAGTCAAAGAGGCTCAAGGCATTTCCTTGACTTCTGTTGGGACCAGCTCCAAGGCTCGAAGACTGATTAGTTGAAAATGTTAAGTTTCTATATTAATCCCTGAAATTTTCATCATTTACCCCTTCATGCACTCATCACCATTAAAATTCATAAGTGAGAACTCTTTTCCTACTTAAATGTCACATAAAGGCCCATTTGATTAACCTCCTCCATTTTACAAAACATAAAACCCTAAAAAAACATGATATACTAAGTAAAAGTGAATGAGTTATGAAAATGAAGCTTTACTCTAATTTTCACTTTCCTTAGTTTTATTTATGAATTTTTGAGTATTCATGGTCCCTTTTCATATTAACACTTAACCTATTTATTAACTCCCTATCAAATATCCTAGTCCTATTAATATAACTTACTTTTACTTAATATCCCAAAAAACCCTACTATTATAAGCTTTTTGTGTCAAAGATATTAAACACATGTTGAAATAACAGCCCGAAATTACCCCTTTGACACAAAACTACCCATAAAAAATATTCCCGCTCCCCTATAGTTTTAGAACTTGAAATAAATCGAAAACTATATAATAAAGTTAAAATGAAACAAAGGCACAGAAAAGAAATAATGTTACTCTTGTTCCCGCATTTACCTTTACCCAAGGTTAACACTTTAACCTTACCCCTTTCTCCCGGTATATATCCCTTTACCAAAGTTCGAAACTTGGTTGAACTTTATTTAACCCACCCCATTCTATGTATAAACTCCATCAAATAACTATGCACCCTCACAGTCATTCCCATCCCTCCGATTATCCTCATTTCATTAATTTGAAGATCCAAATCTACCGCGATAAACCATTCCCTTGCCCCAGCATTCCCCATCACATTAAAACATGACTGTAGATCTCTTCTTATCAAATCAACGACTAATATTTAACTCGGGTCCCACATTTCCTTACCCCCGCATATTCCCGAGAAATCTCGACCGTTCACATCGGGCGATCAAGTCCAACGGTGCGTATTCAATATCGCATAACAAAAGTGATCGGGCAAAGTTTGTAAAAAAATTTGCGATAAAAGTTGTTTCCCAAAACCACCATACACTATGTGTCGCAATTCTATTAGATCGCATTCCAAAAGTGAAAAACCATTTACCGCCCAGAAGCAATGCGATAACCACTAATGGTTTCGCCTTCAAATATGAAAACCGCTCCTGCCATTAATTTCGACCTGTAATAAATGTTATGTATATTGATAAAACTTAAGGTTTCAACCTTTGTTTTTATTATTTTCATATCATTTGCGCATTTTACCTTCAGAAAAATACTCGCAGACACCATTGTTGAGCCTCTGTTGACCAATTTTCCTACCTGAAGTTGATTTCCCCTCTGAAAATCGACTTCGAAGACCCTCTATGCCTTCTATCAAACAGCTGCAACTAGTTTGAAGACTGGTAAAACCTGGAAACCCTCTTCGATTGCAACCATACCTGTTAAAGGTATTTTTCCAAAATCCGACCTGCAAAATTTCAATTTCAAAGGACAAAATTAAAAAATATAAACCTTCAGAAAGTATTCAAACCTTGAAAAAATAGGGGAAACCCTGTCAAAATTTCCTCAGAATTTTCCACTTCCACCTAATTCAATTGTAAAGAGTTTTTGACCATAAAAAAGCTATTTCTACGGTTGAAATCCATTTGAATTACCGAAAAAACCATTAAAATCCCTTTCCAGTCTTCTGCACATTGTAAATCTGTGTTTTCATCATAAAAATCTTGCCCAGATTAATTTTTTTTCCCAAAAGCAGCTTAATTGACCTTCTGTTTCCAAAAAGAGCTGAGAAAACAGTCTAATCTTTCTTAGTTTCATTTAAAATAACAAAAAAGCAGGTTACTCCTAGGACTGGAGGTCCCAAACCTCAGAAGCCTGCCTCCAGCAAGCTTTCAAACCCTAAACCTTCAAAAATTGATAAACCTACTTCTGTCCTAACTGTATATTCCACTGAAGTAGTCAAACCTTTGCAGCCACCTGTCACCTCTGAAGAGAACATTCCCTTGATTGATTTAGACTATAGAATTGCTGATGCTACCTTAGAGTTCGATCTACTTGAAGTACATAACTGGTGTCATGAAAAATTTGAGAAGAAAATGGAAAATGATATACTTGTATGGGACTCCAACTTGCCTAAATACGTGGTTCCCATCACACATCCGGCTCAAGATTTCATTAGGTTGTGTTAGTTACACTATATCCCTGACCAGAGATGCATGGTGAACAAAGATAATGAGGTCTTGTTTTATATAACTGTTGTAGCCATCAATGATATGCTCCAACTAAGCCATGATCCACTAGCAGTATCATTGTCCATTGAAGATTTGACTCAGATGTATTTAGAATTGGATTTTCCTAGTAAGTTTATGATCCTCCAAAACTTCATGCCTAATCATGTTAACCTTCCTAAGGTAAATCCACCTTATGGTATTTTTGATTTCCCTGAGGGCTCTAGAAAAATCATTTCCATGCTTTCATTCATTCTAGGCTATGCTAATGATGAGCTTACATATGCCTCCATTCTAGGTTTCCACTCTACCTTGTCTCCAAGACAACATCCACAAATAGTTTTCAACTTTGCCAAATTCATTGCTGATAATATTCATTATCAGTTGATTAAATTATCTGATGAAGGAGTATTCAGATATTCATCATATCTGTTACATCTCTTCCTATTTTTTCAAGCAAACAATTTCCCAATTGCATTATAGAAGATGGATGTGGAAGGTAAACCTCTTTCAGTGATATTCTGGACTTCTCTACTCAGGAAAAAAAACAGTGAATACAGCTACAAGGACTTCAATGATTTGTTTATTAAACCTACCATGAGTGTGTTGAAAAAAACAAAGCCACCAAGGATTAATGAAGACATCAAATCAATTTTACAGTTGTCTGAAAAATGTAAGGTAGGATATTGGTATTTGTATGAAAATCACACATAAATCAGAGTGTATGGTGCACTCTTGGCTTCTTACAAATTACCAAAGTTTCTAACTACCAGGATTTTTTCTTTGGAGTACTTAAGATAGATCTTGAATGCAGATGCATTGAATTTCATAGCCTCCAAAAAGAAAGCACAGTTCAAGCTAAAAAGTTAAATTGGGCCCTTCATAGTCAATAGCAGAGATGCTATGAAATACATGGTCAGCAAATTATCACAATTTAAATTCCAAGAAATATTTTACTGGAATTATGATCCTCAAGGTGTTATAAGTAACCTCAGGGTCAAGTGTAAGTTAACCCCATTCCTCCATGATTCAAAATCACTAATTGAGAAGTATGCTAATCAGATTAAATGGGCTGCAAACACATTGATTGATGATAATCAAAGGATGCAAACAGATAACCTCCAAGAAAAACAGATGGATAGTACACAGGAGGTTACAATTGACCAACAAGGAGCTAATAAAAGACCTAGAAAAGAAGAAGGCTATTTAGCAAAAACAATTATAGAAAATAAATTTAAGACAATTTGCAGCAACAAGGCCAGAATGACTACTATAGAAGAAGAAGGGGTCATAGATATAGATGATAATAATGGTCAGCAAACAGATGATGAGGCCACAATAATTGTTAATGAAACACATAGAGAAATTCATAATGAGCAGGTAATTTCACAGGGAAAAGGCAAAGAAATGATTGAAACAGAGATAAATACAGAAGCTCCCTCTTCCTCCAAATTAGTAGAAGAAACTGATTCTGACATCCAGAAAAAGTTCAAGAAGATCAGAGAAAATAATGAGGAAATTAAGAATGAGGTCTATTCTAAACTTCTTAAGGAAAAACTAGGAGATAAAGATAGACTTGTGACAGCTTTTGATTATTCAACAAATAAAATGATCATGTCTTTTCACCAGCTAGTAGTTATAGACCCAAAGTCATCTACAGATTACAGGAAAACAAAGTTTGAAGTCAATTTTGATACCATACATGAACTTTACCAAATAGAGTTTCATAGAAGTGCTTCAGAGATGCTATATTCAAAGGTAGTTAGAAAAACCATGAGTGTTGTTAGCCACCTATAAAATTTGTTATATCGAAAGGTGGCTAAATCATTTTTGGAGCCTTCAAGAAACAAGTTTATTGCTAAAAATTTTATCTCTTGAAGACTCACGAAGAAATCATGCCCTTTGTTTAAATCTTCACTGCTGATTCCATTTCAAACTCTGAAATTCTGCTAATTTCATAGAGAAAAGACTGCTGCAAAATCCCATTTTTGCCCTCCTCCATTCAAAACTAACTTTCATTTTCCCCATGAAATTCCTCTATTTTTCATGATTTCCCTTCTTCCCTTCATGAAAATACTCTTATAAAGTTTAAAAATCATTTTTAAACTTTACCAAAACCCCCAAATCCATCAAAAACTTTGAAAATTTTAATAAAAAATATGTGTTTTTTACTATAGAATTAAGCCCATTTGGGCTAAGTCCTAACCACTTCCCCACATGTGCCCCCACCCTAGAACCAAGTGCTAGACCCGTTTGGCGCTTATCAGATCGCAAAATTTTGGTGCGCGCAAGCCTTTTTGTCATAACAAAGCTTCTGATCCGATTGGCCTCTATTTATAAGCCTCAGCCTTTTTACCACTTCATATAACCATTGGGCCTGCAATCGGGGGCCTAACACATTGTATAAACCCTCTCTGATGTAAATTTTTCTTTGAAAATCATAAATACCCCTTTTTCCTAAGTTTTGGTCTAAAACCCGTCGGTTCATGTTATTTTATAAAGAGAACCGTTGATCTTAGGAATCGATCAACGATGGATAGAATCTCACATCAGAGAAGTTCCAAATGGTTATATTGAAAGACCCGCACCAAAGTTTCGATGTGATTGGCCCTTGTACATAAAAGCCCTGGTCCTATGGCTTTCCATATAAACCAGCAGCCCCGCAAACGGGTGCCACGCCATTTCATAATATAACCCGCCCTAACAGCAAAAACCTTTGCATTTCATTTAAAATTTTGGTTTTTATACATTGCAAAGGGTCCTGCTCGTTCATTGGTCAGAGCCCATCTCCGTCGCTGATCTTGGGCCAATCCGATGGCCTACGCAAAATCGTATCGGCATTTTTTCATTGGGTGCATTAACATTATGCCACCCCCGATGAGTTCTCTACCATAGATTTGATCTACAGATTGACGACCCACATTTAATCGCATCAGCACCATTCAAGGTCTCCCCCCGCCGATCGCATGCCTCCGATTGCATTTAGGCCATCCATGTGTCTAGATCGGACGATCCAAATTACATTTCGCGACTTTGGTTTAAAATAATATACCCGCTTCATAATGTTTTAGGCCAAATCCTGGTCGTTGATCTCTGTAGATCAATGGTCCTTATTAACCATCCTTCGCCTTCGTATTATTTCATTTAAATCGCAGATCACATTTGAGACATTGATCTGTTTCATCCAACAACCCATATTAACCCCGACAAGCCCTACCCTTGTGGGTCCTGCCCCCCTCTAGATCCAATCTCCACCGTCCAAATATTTGATCTAATGGCTTATATTAAAACTTTCTTCCTCTGCCCCCACCTCATTCTGCCCGCGCATCTTTCCAATTTCTCACTCGCTCTCCACCGTTCGATCCGAGGGCCTAGATCTGATGGCCAACGCGGAGTTTCGCGCAACTTTCAATGCAAAGGTTAATTTTCAAAAATCACGCGATATAAGATGTTTCCTGATGCCACGTGTCGGGCGGGGATGCATATCACATTCGAAAAGGCAATACTGCCTACCTACCTTTTTATCACACGAAAACAACGATTTTTCCCTCCAAAACCGCCTTTCCCCATTTCTATTATGATTTTTCGCGTGCACTCCCCACCGTTGATCTTTGCATATCAACGGCTCAGATCTAATATGGCCTTTCACTATCACCCTCCTCCTCTACCAAAGGCTTTCAACGTGAAATATCCGCCATTGATCTCGTGGCCTGATCCCATCCAACAGCCCACGATCATCCCGAAACCCCAATTTCAATTCTTAACAGATTTCCTCCGCTAAAGGGATTTTTCCCTTTTTCTTTGTATTTTATCACATTTTATGCCTATATTATTATAAAGTGAGTCATTCACTTTGTATATTCACAACTAATCCCCACTGTTGATCTTTTCTAGATCGACGAATCCAACTTAATCTCCACCATTTTCTCCTAACCACAGCCTCCTAAGCAGTTTTACCACATAAACGCAGAATGTTGGAAAAATACTGAGAGGGGGGGGGGGGGGGGGTGAATCATTATTTAGTGCAGACAATCAAACTTTTACTTTTTCCTTCCTAAAAAACCATACACTACTTTACTGAAGGCAACTAGCGTATATACGCGGATATCCTTTACAGAACTTGCGTATGCTCAAAGATCTAATTATGTGTTTGAATATTAACTCAGATCATTGCATTATTCATTCATCAGATATTTCAGAAACAGTAAACAGGTGCAAACAGAATAGAATAATCATCACACATATGCAACACACATGAACACCAGGATTTTTAGGTGGAAACCCAATTCGGGAGAAAACCACCGCCGCCGTCGTTTCAGCCTTCAAAATTTATTATTAAGAAAAATTCTTACAATCATGTACTGGTGCAGACTCAAACCAGCACGCAGGCACCCACCTGCAGAAGGCTACAACCTTCTCTCGTTTACCAGCCTAATCCTAGAAGGGAGCTACAACCCCCTTCTCTCGTTTACCAGCCTCTCCTGGAAGGGAGCTACAACCCCCTGCTCTCATTTACCAGCCTCTCCTGGAAGGGAGCTACAACCCCCTGACTGAAGGCTTCGACCCTCAGCACCACTGCAGGCCACGTTTCATCAATTTTCAAACTGGATCAAACAGCTTCAACACAACCCTTCACTTATCAACAATTATACCTTGCTCATTACTTCAAACAGAACAGTGAGACCACTGTAACCAGAATATCATATATAACCAAACTTCAGAATAGATATGCAGAAACACATTCAACCTTCAGCAACCATTAGATCAGAAATCATACGCGCTTTTATTTAATCATACCCGCGTATATACGCGCTTTCCAGAAGATGAACCTGCGTATACTTCAGTGCATTTTCCAAAGAAAAACCCTAACTACGCATACGCGCTTTTCCTTCCATAGACCCGCGTATACACGTGCTTTTCATGAAACGAACCTGCGTATAGATCTATAAAAGATAAACTTTGTAGTACATACCAGATCTATGAACTTACCCAGATTTCTTCAATATCATCAACAGGATTGTGCCAGGTCTTCTTCACTTCTTTTCAGATCATCCTTGACATTCACAATTTCTAGATCTAGAGATCTTGAGCCTTCATCATGTTCATAGGTGCATCATAGATTCAGATCTATCAATTAGGAACAGGACTCAACCATACAGATATACTTCAGAGTGAAGTATTTATTAAAGCCCAAACACATGCACACCCTTGCACCATGAATTTCTTCTCCTTATATAGGGTTACCCTTTATCAATACCATGAGCCAAAACCACATAACTTCCAATGGTATTCCTGGACGGGATCTCATAGAAAATCCAACGCTTAATACAATGGGTCAAAACCATGGTATTTACCCCTTGTTTTACATATTTGGAGCGCATTTGAGCATACGCGACTTGTGACGTTAATTCCCACGTGCATACGCTACTTCGCCTAGACAAACCCGTGTATGCCTTGAGACACACACTTTTCATCAATGTTCTGGCACATACTGAAATTCCTTTCATCATTACCTTCTGTACTGATTGTATATACATCAGATTTACATTATTTAGAAAGCTCATCAAGTCAAGAACAACTTCGTCAGGTAGGTTGCCATCATCTTCATCAAGTGGGTTGCCATCAAGGACAACACTCTGCATCATATTGCCAACAATCTCCCCCTTTGGACTTGATGGCAACCACGATGGTGTTTGATCACCATAATAGATAGATACATTAAGCACAACCATTATTCATGATATTCTCCCCTGATTGAAACACCATGTCACTCTCCCCCTTTGACATCAAGGGCAAAGGGCGGATCAAAACCAACACAAGGTTTTTCTCCTCATGTAGACAGAAGAGCTCTGCAAATCTGATGTGCACTGAAGTTACCATGCTCCCCTTGAGTTCATGCTGGATCTTCAAACATATTTTTCAATGAAGTACATGAATCTATGACCTTCCTATCACCAAGACTCATACTTACATCAAAGATCCAACCAAGTGGATTTACATATTTGAACAAGTCCTTACATGACTGAATATTACAATTTACATCATGGGTCTCAATATGACTTTTTCATCAAATTACAGGTATGACTTTTCACAACCAAAACCAAAAAGACCTCAAGAGAGAGATCAAGTTTCAGAACCATCATAATGCCAACAATGCATTATTCTCAGCCAGGCTAATGCTCCCCCTGAAACTGTGCATCTGTTCCATATGACCAAAACTCCTCCTTAGCTTGAGTAACCTGAACACTTTCAACAGCCAATCATCAAGGCATCTTCACCCAATATCAGAGAATGAAACATAAATATAAGAGCTGAAACATCACCAGAGATACCATACAACATCAGAGATATCAAACAGTGCTGTATATGTGCTGTAAAATGCTAACCCCAACCAAAATTTGTCAGCAACTGACCATACGTGGCTTTCTGTGGATAAACTCGCGTATATACGCGACTGTCTTTCATGAAACTCGCGTATCCAATTTAATCTTATAAAATTAAGCAGATCTGATCTTCTGAGAGGCAGAGACCACTCCCAGCTTCTGTCTGAGATATTTGAATGCTTCCCTGGGCAGAGGTTTGGTAAATATATCAGCAACTTGTTCTTTGGAGGGAACATACTCCAACTTCACCTTTTGTTCAAGCACTTGTTCACGTAAGAAGTGATACTTGATGGGACTGTGCTTGGTCTTGGAATGCATAACAGGATTCTTTGAGATACTGATGGCACTTGTATTATCACACATAATGGAGATAGAGAAACATTGATTTGAATGTCTTGTAAGGTTTGCATCATCCATAGTTGAGTGCTGCAACATGCTGCAGTAGCCACATATTCGCCGATAAGGCAATAGAGCTTTGCTTCTCAATAACCAAGATACCAACCAGGGCCCCATATAGAATGCACCACCACTTGTGCTTTTCCAATCATCAACATTTCCAGCCCATCTGCATCAGTGTAAGCATGAAGAGTAAGATCAACATTCTTTGGATACCATAGTCCAAAGTCTTGAGTTCCTTGTAGATATTTGAATATTATTTTGTTAAATTAAGATAGAATTCTTTTTGATTGGTTGAATCATTCAAATAATCAAAGAATCAGATGTATATGATCCACAATCCTGAGATACGTAGAGACTCTCATCATAACTGATTTCATGATTCAATCGCTGGAGAGAGATCATGAGAACTAAGATTACATCCGGTTACCATTGGTGTACTTACAGGTTTTCACTCTTCCATCCCATACTTCTTCAGAATTTTCTTAAGGTATTTGGCTTGAGATAAGAATATACCTTCTGTAGTTTGATGCACTTGTAAGCCAAGAAAGAATGTTAGTTCCCCAAGTAAAGACATTTCAAATTCTTGCTGCATGACAGAAGCTAATTTATGACTCATAGATTCTTCATTACTTCCAAAAATGATATCATCAACATATACAACCACAATCAATAGTTTATCATTTTCAATTTTTGCGTATAAGTTACTATCAATAGACCCCTTTGAAAATCCTTGTTGATGAAGATATTTGTCAAGACGATAATACCAAGCCCTTGGAGCTTGTTTGAGACCATATAGAGCCTTTTTAAGTCTACAAACAAGATTTTCATCATTTCCCAACACGAATCCTTCTGGTTGTTCTATATAAACTTCTTATTCTAGATCACCATTGAGGAAAGAAGATTTTGCATCCATTTGATAAACTTTGAATTTTTGAAAACTTGAAAACACAAAAAACATTCTTATGGCTTCAAGTTTAGCTACAGGAGCAAATGTTTCTTCAAAGTCTATACCTTCTTGTTGAGCATACCCTTTACAAACAAGTCTAGCTTTGTTTCTAATAACATCTCCATTTTCATTTAACTTTTTTTTGAATATCCATTTTGTTCCAATAACATTTTTGTCATGTGGTCTTGGAACTAGTTCCCAAGTATGATTCTTTTCAATTTGATCAAGTTCTTCATTCATGGCTTGAATCCAACATTCATAAGTCTCTTTCAAGCTGATTCGATATCAGGTTCAATCTGTGATGTAAATGCCGTAGAAGCAATATCCCATAAGAGGTCCTCCTTGTTTGTACAATTGATCTCTTTTGTCTCCTGTATCGAGATTCAGGATGATTCTTTTGAACATATCTGGATGGAGCCTTTTTAGATAAATCATCTTCAAGTTCTTCATTGGATCCACTGTCTATATCATTTTCATTTGATGTAGAAGGACAAAAATCACCATCATCTTCTTCTATTGCTTGTTTTTCTTCTTTAGGAGCAGCAGGAGACTCATCAATAACAACATCAATACATTCAACAATATTTCGAAGCCTTTTATTGTAACATTTGTATGCTCTGCTTGTAGATGAGTAACCAAGAAGTATCCCTTCATCTAATCTAGGTTCAAACTTGCCAAGCTTTTCATCATTGTTTTTGATAAAGCATTTACTTCCAAAAATTCTAAAATGCTTCACAGAGGGAGAATTACCATACTAGAGTTCATATGGAGTTTTGTCACTATTTACCCAAACATGTGCCTTGTTGAGAATGTTTGCTGCTGTATGTGCTGCTTCTCCCCAGAACATGTCAGGAGTTCCAGAATCATCAAGCATAGCTCTAGCCATTTGAACAATTTTTCTATTCATTCTTTCTCCTACGCCATTTTGTTGTGGAGTGCCTGCTACAGAGAACTGTCTTTTTATGCCATGTTGTTCACAAAATTCAAAGAATTCATTTGATGAATATTATCCTCCTCGATCATATCTAAGACACTTGATTTTTATATCTAATTCATTTTCTACCAATTCTTTGAAGATCTGAAATTTTTCAAATACTTCATCTTTCGTGTTTAATCAACCCTGATCCAACACATTCTAGAGTAATCATCAACAAATAATCTATAGTATCTTCCCACTGCAGAATTTTTCCTCATAGGTCCACACATGTCGCAGATTTGGAGTTCTATATTACTGATGATCCTTCCTTGGCATTAAATTGCACTCTGGTCTGCTTGCCGAATTGGCAAGATTTGCATATGACACTTTCAGGTAGAGTAATATTGGGAAGACCACAAACAACATTAAGTCTGCTTGATTAGTTGATTTAAGAGAAGCTTAGATGCCCCAACCTTCTATGCCATAGCCAGTTTTCTGAAGATTTACTCAAGTAACATTGTTATTTGCAGTTCTTAAATACATATAGGTTGCTTGGAGTTCTTTTTCCTTTTATAATTGTTTTACCTGTATCAAGATCACGAAACACACATTCTTTTGAACTAACGACAACTTCAGTTCCTTGATCACACATTTGATTTACACTTAACAGGTTATGCCTTAATCCATCCACATACATGATATCATTAGCCTTCACCTTTTCTTTTAGAAACACAAACCCTTTTCCTTTAATTACAGCAGGAGTATCATTTCCTAAAGTAACTTTCTTTTCCTTTTCTAGTTAAAGTTATATGTGCAGTTTGATGAACAATTGGTCATGTGTCTTGAGCACCCACTACCAATGTACCATTGATTTTCTTCACCTTCTGCAAATAACGCTATCCCACAATTTTCAACCTGTAATTCCTTCTTTTTCCATACTTTGGAACTTGAAGGAAATTGTTGTTTTGGCTGGACTTTGCTCCTGCATTCAGATTCTTCATGGCCAAAGTTATTGCAATAAGCACATTCAACTTCATTTTGAAGAGGAGAAAAGTTGTTATAGGTGTTCTTCTTTGGTTCAATATCCATCCTTTTCTTTCTTGCTTCTCTTGTCATGATGTTTTTATATGCAACACATTGAACAACTTTATGACCAAAATTGTGACATGAGAAACATTGTCCATTGAAGTAGAAATTTTTGCGATCATGAAATCTTCTATTTGAATTTACCTGTTGATTGTTGCTTCTTTGAGAGATATCCCTGTTAGTGTTCCTTGTATTGTGATGATCATGCTTTACCTGTAAATATTCTTTATTCCCTTGCTGAGTGGCTGAATGTAGTAAACCAGTTGTAGCTGCTTTTAGATAATTTGGTGCTGAAGCCTGAGAAGATTCTCCGGTATATCCAAGACCTGTCTTAATAAGAGGAGAATGTTGAACCTTGATAATCTCATCTAAGGTTTCAGATCCTTTAGCAAATCTAAGATTCAGAGTCTTTACTTTCTCAAGTTCTTTTCTTAGACTTACTACTTCACATTCTAATTTTTCATTATGTTTCTTTGCTTCTTCATTCTGCCTTGTCAGAGTCTCTATGATTATTTTACTTTCTTCCAAGCATATTTTGAGTTGATTGTTTTGATCAAGAAAATCATTGTCATCTAGAGCATCCATAAAAGCATCCTTATCATCTCTAGAATTATTTTCAAATGCCATGAGAAGTCTAAGATCTTGTTCACATTCTTCCTCACTGTCAGATAACCCATCACTGTCTTCATTTGTATAGTAGCTTTTCTTAGTGCTAGACTGGTTCTTATTTCTTCTTGCTACTTCTTTCTCTTTAGCAGATGTTTCTTTATAAGGACATTTTGCAGCATAATGACCAACTCTTCCACAATTAAAACATTTGAAAGGAAGCTTACCTTTGAATCTTCCGGTTCCTAGTTGGAGTCTTCTCACAAAGTTTGCCTCATCTTCTTCTGAGATATATCCTGATCCTTCTAGTTTTTGAAATTCTTTCCCTTTTGTAGAAGCTTTAAAAACAACTTCTTTGACTTCAGATGGTCCTCCTCTCCTCATTTCATATGCAGTCAATATGCCATGAAGTTGCACCACGGAAAGATTTTGAATATCCCGTTTTTCTTCAAGGGCAGAAACTTTTGATTCAAATTTTGCCGTTAGCGATCGTAAAATTTTCTCAACCAAAGTAGTGTCGGATATTGTTTCACCCAGATTTCTCATATGATTTACAACATCATCAATACGTAAAAAGAAACTGGAAATACTCTCATCACTATGCATCTTTAAATTTTCATATTCAATTCTGAGAGTTTGGAGTTTTTCACTTTTTACCTTTGCGTCGCCTTCATAACTTATAATGATTTTGTCCCATATTTTGTTTGTTGTATTCAACTGCATGACTTTGAAAAATTATGATTCAGTTAGACTTCCTGTTATAGCATTGACCACTTTTGCATTTGATTCATAATTCTTCCTTTCAGTTGGATCTGTTGGTGTAGCGGCTGGATATTGATATCCTTGTTCAACAATGGCCCATACATCAGCTCCCATAGACTGAAGATAGGATCTCATCCTCACTTTCTAGAAGATTAAATTGCTTCCGTTGAAGAGCGGGGGCTTGATAGATGTTGTTCCCTCATGATTGCTCATCTTGCTTGATCTTCCTTCTAGCGGCTAAGCTTTTTCTGTATGACCCGCTCCTCAGCACTAATTGTCATAATATTGAGAGGGTAATCAAGATTAGTGCGTACAATCAAACTTCTTTACTTTTCCTTCCTGAAAACCACATTTATCAAGGCAACTAGCCGAGAGACGTCATATCCTTGCTAACTCGCGCATGCTCGTAGATCGCACTATGTGTTTGAATCTAACTCGATCTTTTAGACAATCATTCATCGAGCCAATCGATATTCTCGTAAACAAGTAAAAATCAGTAACGTAATAACCATCACACAAAGCATCACACATGAACACCAGGATTTTAGGTGGAAACCCAAATCGGGAGAAAACCACCGCTGCAGTTGCTCAGCCTTCAATATTTTATTATAGAGAAAACATCTTACAACATATGTACTGGCGCAGACTTGACCAGCACGCAGGCACCCACCTGCGCTCGTTTACCAGCCTCTCCCGGAAGGGAGCTACAACCCCCTGACTCGTTTACCAGCCTCTCCTGGAAGGGAGATACGACCCCCGCTTCCGTTTACGCCTTCCCGGAAGGGAGAGCAACCCCCCTGACCGGTTAAGCCACCCTCATAACCACTGCAGACTTTTAGGGTCCCGTGATTTGGCCGATTGGTGAGCCAAATGACGATGTAACATCAAACCAAGCTTTGGAGCCCAAGGACCTAGCCTTCCTGGACTCAGAGAGGGCTCTCTCTATTATATATAAAAGATATCGGTGTGTTTGCTTGTGGTGTTATGATATTAGGCTAGTTATGAAGTATGTTTTTGGTTTTTTGTTTTTAAGTTTGTGAGGGATAAAACTGATCAAAGATATAAAATGGGTAACAAGAAGTTAGATCAACTGGGCTATGGGGTCAAAAAGGTCAAGGAAGCTATGAGATGATGATGCAAGGCTGCTGTAGGGCCGATTTGATTCAAGGTAGAAAGGATCTTTTGGCAAAATGGAGTAAATGGACATCAAGTTTGTGAATAACAAAGAGTTTCAAGCATCATTGGTTTAATAGATAACATAAACATGGTAAAGAAAACCCTTAATCATGCAACAGGTAACTATAAACTAATCAACACATCGAAACAAACATTCCAGCCATGCATAGAAGTATACGACCCTCTAACTTTGGGAAATGGCTATCAGACTTTGGGGAAAACACATAAGACGGACTAACAACTCAAAATACTATGCCAGAAACACCTAAAAACAGTCTTTAAGTTATTGGGCACTTTGACAAACAAGCTTTCATAGTTTTAGGCAAAGGGCTAGATCGGGACTAGGCCTCCTTGGTTCAACAAGATGATAATCTAATCAGTCAAAGAGATAGTTTTATGGACAGAACTATGGACAGTCATAGGTAAGCAGGGCACACCATACATCCTACTCAACATGCATAGAACTTATGAATAAAACTAGCAACAGTATCCTTACGTTACTAAAGAGCAGTTAAGAATTCTTTAGTGCAACTAAGGAAGAAGAAAAACATAAAAGCTATGAAGATTCAGAAATTTTGAGGTGCCTCCATGGGCATATCTCAAAATTAATCTCTACTGATCTATAGCAAGCAAGAAGCATGTATCATGAATGAAAACTAGAAGAAAACAACAAAGCAAGAAACACTATACCATTCTACCATGTCATGGAATCCATCAACAATCCTTCATCATTCATCAAAAGCATCCAAGAGGCAGTCCAAAATCATAACACAAGTATGTTCTTCAAAGCTCATATGACCAATATATTGCTTCTTCTCTCAAGTTCAGCCTTGTTTTACAATGAAGCCTTGTGGAATAAATAGGCTCAAGTGAGGAAAACCTCATGGTGCAACTAGCTATCCCATTGGCCTAATCAAAATATCTAAACTTGTTCTTGAGGCTTTGCAAAGCCCAAGGCACAAAAATATCTCATAAAATATCTAAAAATTGCTAAAAAGGGGAATTTATTTGACTTTGGAACATTTTCCAAGTGTAAAAATAGCTAAACGCACATTTGGGAAAAGCAGATTTTTGAGGTTCAAAAATTACAAAAATACTTCAAATTTATATCAGAAAAAGGTCCCCTGACTTGCTGGAAACAATTGGCAGCCTTCCCAGTGTCGAAACGGGGCTCATGATAGCTTGTTGGAAATATTTATGTGTCTACTTTTTGGTGCAACTGAACTCACCTCAATCTGATGCCTGGAAGTCCTCCAAATCTGTACCTGTGTGTAAAAAGCCAGGAAATAGCAGACTGCTGATATGACGGGCAGAATGTGCAAAAAGTGAGCATTTTTCGCCGTTTTGAGGGGGCGAATGATCTCCAAATGCTCTGAAAATCGCTGAGGACCTGATCATGAAATTATGGCATCAAATGGTGTCATCCTCCTCCCTTGACAAAACCTCAAACTGAAATGGTGAAATAATGAGTTTTCGACCAAAAAGTCAAAAAATGCCAAAAAACAAAAAGTTGTCGAAATGGGCCCAAAATTGGCACGCATGACCCTCAAGGGTCCCTAGCAACATGCTCCAAAGCTGAGGCCAAAATATCAAGTGCTGATGTGCCTTTCTCCTCTTTCCGTGCCGGGCGCTTCCCCTTTTCTTTCTTCAATTTCTCTTGGGCTGTCTTTAGTTTGCGCCGGGAAAACTGATTCAACTTTTGAAAGTGATGTGTCCTCTTCCTTTGCAGCTCTAGATCTCTATTTGCTCTTTCAAGCTTCATCTCCAAGTGTTTGTTGGCTCTTTCAAGCCATGCCTCTTTGTTTTCTTCAATTTCCTGCTCAAGGAGTGCAGTGAGAGGAAAGGCTTGGAGATGGGCTTGTTCTTCTTCTTTCTGCTTTTCCAAGGCTCTTTTAAGCCCTATGGTCCTAGGCCTCTTCCACCTAGGCTGGTCTCTCTCTTCTTCCTCATCAAAATCACCAATGAGTTCTTCTATCCTTGCTTGCGCCTTAGCTGCTTCATTTTTGTATTTGATCGCCCGTGCTTCATGAACAGTTGTGTGAACACTCATCTGTTTGTTTTGGGTTTCCAAGAAATAGTTGAAGTTCCTTGCCCGTTGAAGATCATTCTCCAATGTCTCAATTTGCCCCTCTTTATGGATTAGGAGGTTTTCAAGAAGGCGGGCTTCATTATCGTTGTCATCACTCTGGATTGGAATGACAGCTGATGCTCCTTCATGTTCTTGACTTTTTCCAACCTTGCTTTTCCCTTTGAAGGCCAATCTTGCACTCTTCCTCCTTGGCATGCTAATGGGAGACCTCTTGGGCAACTTTATTTTGCTAGGGACAACTTTTGTCACTTTTGGAGTGGCAGCCTTAGGCCCTTTCTTGCTTGTTGTGCTGGGCTTTGTTCTTTTAGGAGGAAGAGACACAACTGTTTTACCCTTGACATCTTCTTGAGACTGCTGCTCTCCTGGAGGCTGCTGTGTGTCTTCTTCTTGCTGTTCAATTTGCTGCCCCTGTTCACCAACATTAACTTGTTTTTCTACTTCAATGCCTTGTTCAATTGGTGTTTCAAACTGCTGCTCTTTTTCACCAAAATCAAGCTGCTGCTGTGCTTGGATTTCCTGTTCATTTTCTGGCTCAAGATATTGCTCAATTTCCTGCCCAAGCTGTTGTTCCTGTCCTTCAACAACAAGTTGCTGCTCTTCTTCTTGTACCTGCTGTTCATCATCTTCTGTTCGCTGCTGACCTTCACCACTGTCCTGCTGCTGTTCCTCATCTTCTGTTTGCTGCTGTTCATCCTTTTCCTCTTGCTGCTGTTCATCCCTTTCCTCTTGCTCATGACCTTTCTCTTCTTGCTGTCTACTCCCTTCTCCTTCTTCCTATTGCCTTGACTGTGCAGTGGTAATTTTGAGCCTTCTAGGAGTAGGCCTGCTGGACAAAGGTATAGGGCGATGAACAGGCTGAGTGGGAGATACATGGACTGGAGGAACAGTAGAGAAATCTGGGTGGCTGATAAAAACATCCCATGGAACCTCCTTTTTCTCTAGCTGGTGTAGGATGATAATTTTGATCAGAGAATGATGGAAAAGAGAAGGTATTTGCAGAGGTGGGGCCTTCTTCTGGATTGTGGATGCCATCTTCTCGATGCTTTTGTATAAAAAGTAAGGAAGATTTAGTTGCCTGTTTCTAGTGAAATGCATCAATAGTCGGACATGGTAGGCATAAACTCGATCAAACCTCCCTTCACAAGTAAAATATTTCATTATGACTTTCATAAGAGGAGCATAGCTGTCAAGAAGATAAGAAAAAGGGAAAATAGCAGTGAAAGCATCTCTATGCTCGGGCTTGATGAAAGGCTTGTAATCTTCTAAGTCAAGATGGGCCTGTTTGAACCATTTTTCGCCATGATATGGAATCTTGGTGGCTTTGGACACTGATCTTGGAGAAAACTTGAAATCAAGGTCCGCTACCTGGAAATGCTTGTTCTGGAACCTCAGGGCGCATAGGTGTGTTAATGGCGAAAAACTTTTGACCTCCTGTATCTTCTGGCAGAAGTCTAGACAACCTACTTCATGGAAGTTGAAAAGGATAGATGGATGCGCATTTACCTCCTCTGTAGAGATTGGCTCATATCTTTTATGTGGGCCACTCCTGCTGTCTTGCCTTGGAGGCATTTTGACCTAACTGTGCTTTTGAAGAAACCAACTACCTCACTTTGTGTAAACTGCCTTCTTGGAGCCAAACTGTGTCAATTCACTGTTTTGATAGTGAAGAATGTCTTTGGATGACTGCACACTGCTCCCTCACAATATAAAGAACCCCTGCTCCCTTAAAAGTTCCCTTCTACCTTGAATGTATCTCTGTCAACAGAATTTTCAATAGGATACCATACAGTGAAAAGGAGACAGACTGCTAGGTAAATTCCCTGTGCAAAGTGTCAAGAAATCACCTTGTTCTTGTGAAGTTTTGGAGGTTAACAACACATTTTAATCTTTGTCCAAAGTAGACTCTCCAATCATTACAAACCTGCCTTTCTAGTGTGAAAATGAATCAACAGACTTAGGGCTTATGCAATCAACCCTCAGTGTAAGTATACAGTCAAATTCACAGTTAGAGAACAGAGGTGACAGAGTTAAACAAGCTATAAAGTTTCAACAGAGGCTGTAGCAGCTTATTTCTTTCAAAATAATCAGTGGCCCCTTATCAATGTAACCCTTGCCTTTGCAGAAAAAACCTCTACTCTATATGAACATCCACTTATCAATAAGCTCGAAAAACAAAAGACAGTCAAGCAACCAACACAGTGAACACTGTCTTTTCTGTGAGAAGTGTGAGCAACTTTCCCCTGTAGCTTTTAACCTAAAAACTGCTCTTTGACAAAAACCATTTTTTCTGATTACACTTACTATCCTCTATTTGTATGTCACTTCATCAAACAGAATCATACACATACAAAGTTAACCCTCAGTGTGAGCATACAGCCAGACTCACTGTTATGGAACAAGGTGACAGAATTTTGAAGAATGCTTTACAAGTTCAACCAAGCCTGTAGGAGTTTATCTCTTTCCCACAATCAAAACTCCTTTTTTAATATGGAAACCATGCCCTTTGTAGAAAAAACCTCTACCCCATCTGAATATCAATTTGTCAAAATAAGCTTGAAGAACAAAATAGTCAAGTAGCAAACTCAGGAAAAAACTGCCCCTTCTGTGGTCTATAGGGTTAACTTTTGCCCTTTGATGCTTTGAAGGTATAGGATCTCTGGTCCTTTGATTAATGAAGGTGTAAACACACAGCTCCTAGTTCAACACAATCTCTTTCTTGTAGGCGCCTTTAATAGCACATTCAGCATCTTACCACAGTTTTACATCTCGGATTACCACACAGCAAAAAACACTGTTTTTTCAGCTATGGTGACAAGGTTTGAAAGTTTTGTATGCTGTGATGTGGAAAATTTGTAGCAGTTTCAACACATTGTTTTCTCTATAGGCATTTTTTAGCAATATATCTATCCCTCCAGCATGGTTTCAAACAAGGGCATACACAGTCAAGCCAAAGAAAACACAATGATGGCACTTTCTGGTGTTAGTGGTAATAGAACCGTGCTTTTTGATGTTTTTATGATATGGCAACCAACATTTATTATTCAAACTATATGAGAAACCTCTCACATGACAATTATCTTTCCTTTGTATCACTATTCCTCATAATCATTTGACCTACACGCCTTCAAAGTGTCCTTGGCAAACTTCTGACTGTTTCAAATAATGCACATAACATGAAAGTTTTGACCTTGTCTTATCCCAATTTTGAGAGCAAATTGCAATGGTCACTCATACTAGTGCTTAATTCAACCCTTTGGTGTTTGCTTCTAACCTCATCACCACATCAATAGCTAGTTTTTTATAAACTTGAACTGTAGTTGTTAAAACCTCTCACAATACTTAGCAATTCTGAAACCAAGGGGGAGAACACGTAAAAATACCTTCAAACTTGATGGAAATCCTTTGTGGAGAGTTGGAGCAACTTTGTATGTGAACTGGAGGTGCGCTGGAGGCTTTAAACTTGCGCGGCACTCTGCAGAGAAAGAACGTCGCGCAAAAATCTAACCGGGCGGCCTGTCGGGTCGTGGTCGGGCGCCGTGTACAGGCGCGTCGCGCACATGTACAGGCGCGTCGTGCGGCGGTTGAACGCCAATGCAAAACTTCTCCCAGGCGCGTCGCACAATTTTCCAGGCGCGTCGCGCAGTGAAAAAGTGACAAATTCCTGCAAATCGACCCGAAACTTCTTTGTTTCGATGCTGAGGGTAGCAAAGAGGCCTTGCTTGGGCTCGATGGATTTTCAAAACGGAATGACCATGGCTTTGACCCCCTTTTAACTAAAGAGAAAGCAACGGTCCTTTTGATATTTAATATGGAGAGAGTTCTTTTTCCAAAAGTTTGAAAAAGGTTTGTTTTTTAAACAACAGTCGAACCTTCAGTTTTTCAAAACATAGCTCGAGACCTTGAAATATTATTGGCAAAAGTGGCATACATTCTGGCTAGTTTTGGTGAGTATGATCCTTTATAATCACAAACCTCTAGGATTAGATTTCTTTCACTATGTTTTAACATTAGGGAATAACCTCTGTTATTGCTAGCCCCTTTTGGTGATATTTTCAACATGGAAGGTCCACTTAGTAATACACCAATGATTGATGGGGCGTCCTTTGACATCTGCAAGGAAATGACCTATCACTTCAAAATTTGATTTGGCACTTTTCTGCTCTATATACCTCCACCTGATTGCTAGAGAAAAACTGGATCATCATTTTGCAGGGGTATTCTTTGACCTTTTGACAGAGATTCTTTTCCCTTTCTTCAACACAAACTAACATCTTGCTCTTAATGCCTTTTTGGGATTAAATGATGCCCCCTGTGAAATGAATTTTGACTAAAGGTGTAAACTGTAGTGGTACCCACCCAGGTTTGATCATCCTTTGTCTAAGAAGGTGCTTTCTTTAACAATCTTTCATCTGCTCCCAGTGCTGATGTGATATCTCTGATCTTTATAATGACAGTTTTGTACTTGTTTAGAAAACCTCTTCGAAATCTGAGAGTATGCCCAAAATCCTTTTATACTTTATAACTCTATATACTAGCTGCAGTATCTCTTGGGAAAACCAGGCTTAGATTCTTACTGTCAACTTAGGAAAACTTATTTTGAAAAAGCACTTGTTCCATAAATGGAGTTACTTCCAATAATGCCATTCTTTGATCAGCTTTGCATGTCTGTCCTAGGGTTTTTAGCACTCGAATCATAACCAGCTTCTGTCTTTACTTGCTTCTTCAACCTCTTTCTCCCTGCAGGTGCCCAAATTTGCTGACATTATTTGGATTTAGTCATGGCTCTTTGATTTAAGAAAGGTGCCTCTTTTCAAAATACTTCTATGCTTGTATGGTGCTTCATCAGTCTTTTCTTCCACTATAGGTGTCAAACTTGCTGTAGTTTTTCATAGTTTGCCATGGTCTTTTAAGAAGGGCACCTTTTCACTACATTCCTCTGCTCAAAACATATTATATAATATCTCTGTTTATTGAATAATGGAAACTTATTTTTGCCTTGAACTTTCCAAAACATTGACAGTATATTAAAACAACTCCCTTGCCTATGATGAACAATAGTTCCACTGGTGATGTCTCTTGGTGATAAAACTCAAATTGCCCTTACCAGCTGATTTTCTTTTCATGCTTTTCAAAGTTTTCAAAATTGAGATCATAACTTGTGGATAAGATGTCCTTTGAAGCTTTGACTGTTCTTTGCTTAGAGGAGGGAATGTCTCTTTTGGAGCAGTGGCATTTAGATTTTGTCTTTGATGATTTCCAGAACCTGAAACACTGTGCCAAAGCTCTTTTTGTATTTGATGAGCTTGTATACCTGTTTGTAAGAGACAAACTAGATCAAACACATTTTTGCTCTGGGTATTATGCCAGAATCTTGCCTGTAGTGTAAATCTAATTAGGTGACAGGTTTTGCTTGACTGTAGATGCAAGTGCTAGGTCTCTTTGAGCTTTCTTCTTTGACTGTGGGTAGAAGACAAAACAGGGGATGATGCATGAGAGTTAGAAAGTGGAACAAGGAGAGCTGCTCTTTATGTTTCTTGTGAAGGAGCTCTTCACTGTCTCATTGCACTGCTCTTTGCTGAGGGGAACTGAAATGTAACCATTTGCCTTGGTGCACACTTCAGATCCTAGCTCTGTTATGAACATCACTTACACTCAGAAAAACTAGAGTCACTGTTTTACTATCTAGCAAAAAGCAAACCTGGGCTTTTGCAATCCTTAAAGTCAATATTGGCCAGCGCCCTCTGCTTGTAGATGAAGGAGGCGCCTTAACCCTCTGCTTGTAGATGAAGGAGGTTCTTGGCCATGACAAATTACCAGTCTGTTTGACAGTGGTGTCTTTCCTTTACTGTGATTTCATGCTGAAAGGAAGCTGCAAGGTCTTGATGAGTCACTCTCTGTCTTGCAGATATATCTCAGGCTCATGTTTACATTGAGAAGCAACTGTTCTTCTAAATGTAGATTCAAGCAATTTCTTCTGAGATGATGTTATATTTCCTGCCTTTGCAAAATCCATAAAACACTGTAAAACACCTAATAATCAGCTTGAGACTGTGGTCTATGTAGTGCTGAGACTTAGGGGTGTGTAAGTGGCACGACTTAGAGCTGTGATCAATTTCATTTGCAGAGTGGGAGGTCTGTCATGATTGGTCTGTAGCAGATGGAGGTTTCTTTTGGCCTTTTGATGATTGCCAAGGGTAAAATGTCTTAAAGCGCCACTTCCTAACTTAGGGGAGGCTTTTGAAAAAGACTTGGATTTTTCCTTTTAGAGCTGATGGGCAGACCAGTAGGGCTGAAGCTAGATAGGATAGTGATAATGAGGTTTTGACTTTGACATGGGTGGACTGAAAAGTAGGAGGGCGAAAAAAGTTTTATGAGGGTTTTCTAGATGACAAATTGACATATGAAAATCAGCTTCTAGAAAACTCAGCTATGGATATAGTCATCACTAACATGTGAAAAATACTGATGACTAACACAGACCACGTTTCATCAATTTTCAAACTGGATCAAACAGCTTCAACACAACCCTTCACTTATCAACAATTATACCTTGCTCATTGCTTCAAACAGAACAATGAGACCATTGTAACTAGAATATCAGATATAACCAAACTTCAGAATAGATATGCAGAAACACATTCAAACTTCAGCAACCATTAGATCAAAAATCATACACGCTTTCCAGAAGACGAACCCGCGTATACTTCAGTGCATTTTCCAAAGAAAAACCCTAACTGCGCATATGCGCTTTTCCTTCCATAGACCCGCGTATACACATGCTTTTCATGAAACGAACCTGCGTATAGATCTATAAAAGATAAACTTTGCAGTACATACCAGATCTATGAACTTACCCAGATTTCTTCAATCTCATCAACAGGATTGCGCCAGGTCTTCTTCACTTCTTTTCAGATCATCCTTGACATTCACCATTTCTAGATCTAGAGATCTTGAGCCTTCATCATGTTCATAGGTGCATCATAGATTCAGATCTATCAATTAGGAACAGGATTCAACCATACAGATATACTTTAGAGTGAAGTATTTATTAAAGCCCAGACACATGCACACTCTTGCACCATGAATTTCTTCTCCTTATATAGGGTTACCCTTTATCAATACCATGAGCCAAAACCACATAACTTCCAATGGTATTCCTGGACGGAATCTCATAGACAATCCAGCGCTTAATACAATGGGTCAAACCGAGCTTAATTCTTAATGTAAACCAATTAATACAGGAAAATATCTGTAAAATTATCCATTGAGCC
>JAXQQM020064634.1:0-58429 GCA_034641835.2 Pinus albicaulis | reverse complement strand
ATCCTAAGGGTTGGGTGAGAATATTTAATATTGTATATTAAATTATATTAGGAAATAAGGAAGGCAAGAGTCATTGGGAAGGGAATCCCAATAGCCTCACCTCCATATATAAATACACTCACATTCTTCAGCTAATACACATTCTGATTTGCGGAGTTACCTCCTGGTTTGACATGGTATCAAAGCCAGCCCCACTATTGGCATTCTTGCCTGTGGTGTAACTCCCTTTTTATCTGCAATTTTTGCTAACAGTCTTTGTGCATCTAGTTTTTTTTTGCTGCTCCATTAGATTGATGCCATTCTGAGTTTATATACTGCAATTCTGCAATTTTTTAAAAATTATCTCTGCAATTTTTTCCCAGTTCTGAATTTGTTTTGCAGTTTCTGAAGACTCTGCAATTTTTGCAGTTACAATTCAGCACCTGCAAATTTCTGCAACTACAATTCCAAAAAAATTTCCATGGCTTGTAGGCCTCCCCTCTGAAAATTTTTTACAGCCTACACTGTCTCCCTTCTCCCCATCCTGTGGCCTTTCGTCCCTCCCCCTGCACAGACTACACACTACCCGCAGACCTCGAATCCTAAATCTATATGCTCTCCATACTCCTACCCCTATCCCCTCACACCTCCCTCGACTCCCTACCTGCAGACCCACTACCCACAGACCCCGACACCCTATCTCCTACCCCCGCTCCACTACCCCACCCCCGCTGCATCCTACCTCTGCCCCCTCACATCTCCCTCGACTCCCTACCCGCAGACCCACTACTCGCAGACCCCGACTCCCTATCTCCTACCCCCTCTCTGCTACCTCACCTCATGTGGCCCATCCCCCGTCCCTCACCTCACGTGCTATCTGCTATCCCTATCCCCACGCATTAAACCTACCTTCTATCCGCTCGCCCTTCTCCCTACTAGCTCCGCCTTCACCCCAACCGCACATAATACTGCCCACTCCCTCACTGCTGCGTAATACAATACCGCCCTCACTGCTATGTATTTTTTACACTCTGCATTTTAATTACATAGACCCTTCCCATATAATACACCCCCCCCCATATTATCACCTCCCCCACATAAAATTTTTTCCCAAAATATATATATATATATATATATATAATTTTTTTTTCTTGCAGAATTGAGTATATTTACAGAATTGAGTATATTTTTCTAGCAACGTTTTTCCCCTTCAATTGAGAAATCTTCTAGCAAAGTTTTTTTTCTCCTCAAAATTAATTTTCCAGCAAAGTAATTGTTTTTCCTTCAAAATAATGTATATCTCATATCTATTGTAGGGGTGGTTCTCTCCGGAAAGGAGAACTATCTTGAATGGTATCGGAAAATCAAGCACACTCTCATTTTTAATGAGTTGTGGAAAGGAATCTGTGAAGGACAAGAAGAAAATCCACTAGAAAAGCCCACTTCAGACAAGGAGCTCACCATTTGGGAAAACAAGAACTGCAAGGCCTATGCCTTGATTGCAGCTTCTGTAAATGAAGAGGTGAGTCACCATATTTCACCATTTTCAAATGCCTATGAAGCCTTGAGCAAGTTAAAAGAACTCTATGACTCACATTTAGAACTATAAATTGTTCAATTGATGATTAAGCTATTCAATCTTGAATTGAAGAATGATGATCCCCTTGCTTTAGCTTCAGAAGTAAGATCTATCATGCATGATATTGACAGCACTGGTGTACAAATTGACATATCTCTCATAGCATATGTTAAGGCATTATATCTGACTTACTCACATTATCTTGAGTCATTGAAAGCAAGTGGAAACCTTGAGCATATCACCTTTGATTCCCTTGAGAAAAAGTTTGCAGAAAGAGAGAAAGCTTTCAGGAAGATGGCAGTCCCTTCATCTTCTGAAGAGGCTACATACTTTGCACATAGAGAAAAGAGTCATGCTCCAGATTCATCTAGAGGAAGAGGTGGCCGAAGAGGAAGAGGAAGAAGAAACTTCACAGAAAGGGGGGGTAGACAATCTGACAAATCCAATCTTCATTGCACACATTGCAATAGAGATGGAAATGATGCATCCAAATGTAGAAAACCATGGGACAAAATTGAGCAGCAAAGAAATCAAGACAAAGGTAAAAATAATGACAAAGACAAAGGTAAAGCACCTGAATCCGCTCATTATGTTCTAGCACAGTGTAACAATGGAGTAACTGAAAACCTATTTGATGTTTCATTTACTTCATGGAGAGATGATTGGTTGCTAGATTCAGGAGAAACATGTCACATGACATTTAGAAAAGATTTTTTTGAATAATTTACTGACAAAGTTGATGGAGCAGTATACTTTGCAGATAAATCTAAACTCAAGCCATCGGGGCTTGGCACAATCAGGCTTAAGTTGCTTGGTCTTCCAGATCATCTTCTACATGAGGTTCTATACCTCCCTGAGTTGAGGAGAAACTTGTTGTCCTTGGTCCACATCCACCAACAAGGACACTCCATTCACGTGTTTGATGACGGGGGAGGTGAAAAGCATGGGATGCTCACTTGTCATGGAGGGATTAGAAGAAGGAAAATATGGAAAGCTGAGAGATTCTGTGTAATAACAAAACTTTGCATTCGAGTTCACATCATGATGAAGGTACATTCCCTTGAGTATTTTATGGCATGCTAGATTTGGACACTTAAACTATGAAAGCCTTGATTTATTAAGAAGAAAATAGTTCTAATGGGCCTTTCTAATTCCTAGGAAACTTAAGCAATGTGATGCTTGTATTCTAAGAAAGCATAGCAAACAACCATTTCATGATTCACATTCCAGAGCACTTAGAAAACTTGAGCTTATTAATTTAGATTTATGTGGCCCTATGCCTGTTGCTTCTAAAAATGGAAATAAATATATGATGACATTTATTTATGATTACACCAGAATGTGTTGGGTTTAATTATTGAAGAACAAATCTGATGCTATTTAAACATTCAAGAATTTTCATGCATGGATTTAAAATGATGCACAAACTCATATTGGCTCTCTACGTCTTTGATGTGGAAAATAATACACTTCAAACGAATTTGAAAATTATCTTCGTCAACATGGGATCAAACATCAAACAACTGTGACATATAATCCCCAACAAAATGGTGTAGATGAAAGAATGAACATAACTATTTTAATTATGGTTCGTTCCATGTTATTTTTCAAGAATGTAAAATTGATGTTTTGGGCTGATGCAGTTCTATGTGCTGTTTACATAAAGAATAGGTGTCCTTCAATTTCAATTAGAAACAAAACTCCTTTTGAAATGTGGTATGGCCGCATTCCTTCGGTAAAGCATTTCAGGGTCTTTGGGTCCACTTGTTATGCCTTGATACCCAAGGGACAAAGGAATAAACTTGGTGCTAGAAGTTGAAAATGTATCTTCTTGGGGTACTCAAATACCTCCAAAGGATATCGTCTCTATGATGAAGCCAATAAGAAGTTTGTAATAGCAAGAGATGTCATATTCTTAGATCTTTAGAAGTGACAAAGATTTTTGAAACAACTTGATCACTTTGGATAGTTTCACCTCTGAAAGTATTTCCAGGTGTCAGTCGATTCACATCTTGAAGGGGGGATTCCTATATTGAATCAAACTGTGGAATCATTTCCTGAAGCACTTTCTCCCCCACATGAAGAAACAACCACGGATGACACATTGAATGATGTGATTGACAAAATTGGGAGATTGAATCTTGAATCAATCCCAACTCAGTCAAATGAGCAGCCTGGGCCATCTCAAAAAGGTCCTCCCAAATGGCTAACAAAGACACTAGAGAATGTTCATCCCGATGAGGTTGGGAAAACAGGAACAAGAAGTTCCACTAAACAAATCGAAGGTGACATAGATAATTCTGATTCTCCTGTTGATATGGATATTGCTTATAACTGTGAATTGAGTTTGTCTACAGATCATGAACCAACTTCCTTCAAAGAAATTGCTTCTCATGATGAATGGAAGGAAGCGATGCAAAAGGAGTATGATGCCTTGATAAAAAATGGCACTTGGAAGCTGGTTGATCTGCCTTTGGGAATAAAACCAATTGGCTATAAGTGGGTCTACAAGAACAAGTATAAATCAGATGGCTCACTTGAAAAGCACAAGGCCAGGCTTGTGGAAAAAGGTTTTGCACAAAAAGAAGGAATCGATTATGAAGAAACTTTTGCTCCCACAACAAAATGGACCACCATCCGGACTCTTTTTGCCCTAACATCTCAGAATGGATGGAAAGTCCATCAGATGGATGTAAAAATCGCCTTTCTGAATGGAGATCTAAAGGAGAAAGTTTTTATGTCCCAGCCAGAAGGATTTGTTGTAAAGGGCCGAGAACACAAAGTTTGCAAGCTTTCAAAATCCTTGTATGGCCTCAAGCAAGCACCATGAGCCTGGTATGAGAAATTAACCGAGCATCTTCTGAAACTTGACTTCAAACATTTTGATCTTGATGATGCAACTTTTTTTGTTAAGAAAGTTGGAAAAACAGTTGTATATCTTGTGGTGTATGTAGATGATGTTTTGATGACATGGAAAAATGAGAGTTATATTGCATCCATGAAGAAATAATTAAAGAAAGGTTTTGAAATCAATGATTTGGTTATGTTCATTACTATCTGGGTGTTGAAGTAATTCAACATCCTAAATTTATATTTCTTTCTCAAAAGAAGTACATTAGAGATCTTTTGAACAAGTTTGGAATGGATGAATGCAATCCCTTAACCACTCTAATGGAACAAAACTTGAAGCTCACATCCATTGAAGGGAAGGAATTCGAGGATGCAACTAAGTATAGACAGCTTATAGGAAGTCTTATCTACCTAACCACCACCAGACCTGACATTTCATTTGCTGTTGGAATCCTCTCAAGGTTTATGCAAAAAAATTTTGAAGTACATTGGTTTGCTGCAAAAAGAGTGTTAAGGTACTTGAAGGGGACTCAAGACTTTGGACTCAAACATACACAGGTAGGTGACTTCAGCTTGATCAGATACTCTGATTCAGTCTTTGATGGGGACAAAGAAACAGGGTTGTCTACTACAGGTTACACCATGAGTCTTGGATCAGGAGCTATCTCATGGAGATCACGCAAACAATCAGTTCCAACAGATTCCACGACCGAGGCAGAATATGTGGTAGCAGCTGAAGCAACAAAGGAAATTGTGTGCGTCAGGAAAATCCTAGAATATTTGTAGATGAAACAAATGTATTCCACACCACTCATGATCGACAACACTTCTGCAATAAATTTGGCCAAGAACCCAAAGTTCCATGATCGAACAAAGCACATCAATACAAAATACCATCTAATTCGACATCATGTTTAGGCCAAAACCATCCATCTACATCATTGTTCCACAAATGAGCAAACCGTTGATATCTTCACCAAAGCACTTGGAAGAGAAAAGTTTGAAAAGTTCAGATCGATGCTTGGACTCACGAACATCCCTTCGGATTAAAGGGGGGAATGTTGACACCTAATCCTAAGGGTTGGGTGAGAATATTTAATATTGGATATTAAATTATATTAGGAAATAAGGAAGGCCAAGAGTCATTGGGAAGTGAATCCCAATAGCCTCACCTCCATGTATAAATACACTCACATTCTTCAGCTAATACACATTCTGATTTGTGGAGTTACCTCCTGGTTTGACAATAAGAGTTTGAAGTTTGGCACTTTTTACCTTGGCGTCAACTTCATAGCTTTGGATGATCTTGTCCCATATAGCCTTTGGGGAATTTAGCTGCATGACTTTCACAAATTATGATTCTATCAAGCTTCCTAAAAAAGCATTGAAAACCTTTGCATTTGTTTCATATTTCTTCTTTTATGCCTCATATGTGGGAATGGAGGATGGATATTGATAGCCTCCTTCAACGATTCACATACATCTTCTCCAAGAGACTGTAGATAAGCTCTTGTTATTACCTTCTAGAAAATTAGATTAGCTTCTTTGAACAATGGTGGACTAATAGATGTTGTCCCCTCTTGATTTCTCATCTTGATGAATCTTCCTTGAAGTGATCAAACTTCTTTCGAAGGAATTTCTTTGATATCAATTGTTGGGACAAATACTAAGAAGGGAGGGGGGGGGGGGTGAATCAGTATTTTAAACTCAAATAAAAATTTTCTTTATTCTGAATTCTGTACATTACTTTACTGAAGCAAACCTACGTATATACGTGACTTTTATGCAGACAACTAGCGTATATCCAGTAAACCTATTTTTCTAGTTAACTATTCATTTGTTTATCTTTAAAAAAATATATCAGTGTTTCATAATTTAATAAGTAGTAAACATATGCAGTAAGAAAATAATAAAGGAGAACACATAATCAAGACATATGAACACCAAGATTTTTAGGTGGAAACTCAATGTGGGAGAAAACCACCGTTGTTGTCGTCTCTATCTTCTTCTTTATTTAAATAAAATATTATTTACAGTATTGTGTTGGAGCATAATCATACCAGCACGTAGACACCCACCTGCAGAAGGCTGCAAACTTCTCTCGTTCTTCAGCACCTACTGAAAGGGGGCTTCAACTCGTTGATATCATTTATCGGCACCCACAGAAAGGGAGCTCCTACCCCCCTGATATTTTAACTAGCTACTACTGGCAGGAAGCTTCGACTTCCTCACTGAGGGCTCTAACCATCAACACTTATGTGGATCACGTTTCATAAATTTTCACACCGGATCTACCTGATACACATCAACACAACTTGTAGGCCACTTTTCATCAAATTTTCAAATTGGACCCACTATCATCATTTAATCCCAACACCAAATATCAAAAATAAAAATTGAACATTGTACTGAATCAACAAATCACTAAATTAGTGAGTTACTGAAACCAAATTAGACCCAAATCAATCAAATTCTTCTTAAACAATCAAAGCAGTTAGATCATTGTAAACATAATACCAAATAGAACCCAAAAAAATGCATTAACTCACTGAGTCAACTGCATACCCTGATAAATCATACGATAGAATATATACACTACTCTAATTAAGCATATCCGTGCGTGTACATGCTTTCCATGAAGTAAACCCACGTATAGATCTAAAAACACCAAACCCTGAAACTGAACCACTTTCATTCTAAAATAATCATTGAATTGCACTGAAACATATTGAATCATTCTGAAATAACCATAACATATCTATGAACTAGACAACTAGAATCATGAATTTTCATACTATCAATCCACAATCAATTCAACTTCAATCATTACTGTTAGACCCATATCTTCAAGTAAGGCTTCATTGACAGAAAACACCAAACATAGAAGATATATTAGACTAATCATAAATCATATTATGGGAAAACCCTAAAATATATATATGTGCTTCCCATACATTACTTCTGTGTGTATACACACTTTTCATGAATGAAACCTGCGTACAAATATGCTCAAACTACACAATCAATACACTACTATTAAGAAGGTCATCCACGTCTATAGAAGCCTTTCTTCATCTGAACCTGCGTACAGATCTACAATTACTAATTTATAACTTAACTGCACATCAAGACTTCGAACATACTCATACCACAACATTTATATTAAAACAAGCGTTAAAACATTATTATCCTAGATCAAATTAACTATGTTCTATTGAACCTGATCCATCATTATATATTAGGGTGCAGACTTATTTCGGATCAATAATGAAACACATACTTTAGAGTGAATTATTCATTAATCACACATTTCTTGGACACCTTCATCACTTTGATCTTCATCTCCATATGTAGCTTAGGCTTTAGCCAATACCACATGTCAAAACTACACTAATGCCGATGGTATTTCTTGAAGGGATAAAATAGTCGTTACTCTGCTCAATATTGTGGGCTAATACCATGGCAAAGACACTTGGTATTTAGGAAACCATAGTGCGGAAATTGCACACGTTTTTTCTTTTTTTCGTACCCGTGTGTGTACATGAATCTTCTTCATAGAACCTACATGTATTTATTAAAACATCCCCTTCATCATTTATCTGTTTCTGAAATACTTTTCCTTTGTCCAAATTATCTATCACATGAAGATACATCCTGTTGACATCTTCATCAAGTAATTTTCCATCAAGGACACCATATTTGTCATAATTCCAACATAAATGATAGAGGATGACAAGTATCCCTTGAAGAAACACTACTTTCAATTGAAATGGATTCAGGATTAGGATTATGTGCATTGTGATATTGAAAAATCAAGAGATCATCCTCCACCTTAGGCTCTATCAATTTATTAGAACATAGAAATTTTTCTCGAATAATATCTTGACCATGGGAAGCAAAAGAAGGTGGAAGAAGAGGGTTAACAAATTAATTTTCATATTTCCCAACTTCAACAATAAATACAAGGACTACCTTGTTAGAAATGAAAAGGGAGGAGGACAAGGGACAAAATGAACAATAGGTTCCTCATCATAGATTGGAGGTGTCTCATGATTAATGAAATTTGGCAGAGCACAATCAACCAAGGATTCGTATTCATATTGTTTCAATGAGATTTTATCCAGATGTTGAAAATTTTCATTAAAGAAATCCCAATCCATATATTCTTCAAGGAACTCATAACATAGGTGAAGAAATCTATTAGCAAAGTCCTCTATTGACTCATCAGATTTCATTCTAAGTTGATTAATCCTTTTATAAACATCTCAGTAATTATACTTATCAAAGTCTTGATGAAGCTCCTTGAAAATTTGTTCAAATGAATGAATAAAAGTAGATGGTAAGGTATGAAACCATAGCTTAACTCAATCTTAAAGAGTAAGGGTGAGTATTTTACAAGAAACATCTTCACTATTGATTTCGTCAGATTCAAAAAACTTGAGAAAATGATATGTATGTTTGGTTATGGATATTCCAGCCTCACCATCAAACCTTAATTGATACAAGTTTTGAAAAGTTCCATGGGGATTGAAAATTTAAGATTGGTTCTATTAGAAAAACATCTTGGTAGTATAATTTGGGAATGGGTCATTCAAACTAAGAGATTCAAAACAAAATCAATAGTGTTAGCTCGTCATTTGGCCCTCCTTCTAGCACCAACTCTTGACAGTGCTAGAAATTCGCCAACCAAAGGGGTCTCACTGGTATGAAGTGCCAATTAGGCATCACACCATTTGGAGTAGGAGTTCCAATCAGAAATACGTTTGGTTTCCATTATTCTTAGGATTTTTCCTTGGCTGCAATTATCAACATAAGAGATTATGCAAACAATCTTTGAAACAAGCAAGTGAGTTGACATTGTGGGGCATACAATTCCAATGTATACAAGGTTATTTCATGGAAGGGAGAAGGAAGAGTGTGCCTATAGAAGCCTAAATTAATAGTAATATCTTAAAAGAGACACACAAGAGCGGAGAAATAATTGTTAGTTAACTTTCAAAGTAGTTCACAAGATAACAACGATCATAAAAGAAAGTAACAACACACATTCAAAAAGATGCATACTTAATGCAACGAAATATTTCATTTTCATCAATATGTGTTAACATAAACACACACCACAAACAATGAGAGAATACTCTCACAATCATTCATGACATATGCATGAAATTTTGATGGCTCTGAGAGCCTCATATGTTAAGTGAAAGTCAAAAAATATACAATTACAATGTTGCCACACTAGCCCCAATAGGGGAATATTAAGTCACTATTTCCTCCTCCAAAGAAAGATCTTCTCCCCTATGCCAAACTAGAGGTGCCAAGTATTGAGCTATGAGGGTGTACTTATAAAAAAATGTGGTGACTCTCCAACTCACATGTGAAGCTTGACCTCCCTCATGACTCTTGAGCTTCTACTATGATTTTTCAAATTCCTAGGTGACCTTTGAGTTTCCACATGAATTTAGAACTTCCTAGTGACTTTTCACATTCCATATGGGAGCATTAGGATTCCAAATATTTTATATTTTCTCATTTTAAAAATAAAATTATTACATTCCACAAATTATGTGGCAAGATACATCGACACATATGACTTTGTGATGACACTTGGATAAGCCATGCCTTGAAATTGATGACATGGAACTTCATTGTGATGCGTCTGGGCCAATATTTTCTTCTAGCTATCATGTTTGTATATTCTTCATAATGGATCTTTGTTTGTTCTTTATCTTCACCCTAGAAATGGTATAGATGAGTGTCAGACCCTTTTAAGTTGGCTTGATTTTCCATGTATTTTCCTTGGTTCAAGATTCCTTCAGACTCTTCATGATGATACCTTTGGTGATTCTTCTTTGAAAGTGATATATTTTAGTTTTTCCTTGATTACTTGTGTTGAGGACCATCCTGTCATGTCAAGATAACAATACATGCAAATGGAATTCACTCATGACAAGACAAAATCGGTCCCGGAATCTCCTATTCTATCTTGTTCTTTATGAAACATGTTGATCAGGTTGGGACATAGGGAAATGTTGAGAAGGAGGCTCAAGGATTGCATAGTGCACAATTATAGAAGGATATGATGAAGGTCTAGTCAGTGTGACTGCACAATGCATAATGGCTGAGGGATTGAGAGAGAGAATTGCATAGTTGAGGGAGACATTGGCGCAGTGAGGCAGCCTTGCTCACTATGATTGTGCAAGGCACATTTTTGGATAGACTGAGCCAAGTGATTGTGTAGTTTCACAGGTCAAGGATATAGAGAAGCCTAATTGTTGATTGAGGTTGCATAGTGCGCAGTGGAAGACTCATTGGGAGATATATTGTGCAATTTTCAAGGATAAGAGGTAGAGACTGAGAATTGTGATTGCGCAATGTGAAATTATTGGAGGTAGAGGCTACACAGTGAAAATTCTAGGAGGAAAGGATGCTTCATTGTGGGTTTAGACTGCACAGAGTTCAGTTATAGGAGGGAGAAAAGATCAGCAAGTTTCAAAGATAATGAAAGCTCCAAAAATAGTTGAGTGTGGAATCAATGAGGCAAGAGAGAACAAGACATGTAAACAAGTCCTAGAATAGTGATCTCACACTCGTATATCATCAACACAAGCAATAGAATGCACAATACCCAAAATTAGCACGCATACATTGAAGCAACAATAAAGCGACACTTATTTCTAAGTGTGACAATTTAAATGTAGCTTTGTGACACTTGGAATACAAGTTATGACTCTCAAGTGTCAATTGCAACCAAAAAGTATGCTAAGCAGTGGTAATGTGTCTAGCGCATATTCTTAAGATGTGTAATATCATATAATGTAGAAGAGTATGCTAGAGATGCCTTTAGTGATTCACTAAAGTGTGACACATGCAAGAGAGAGAAAAATTAAAAGTGACCCTTGCAACAGTAAGAAAAAGTGAAAATGACGCTTGCAAAATATTAATAAAGTTAAAGTGAAACATGATAAAGAAAAGATAACACAAAATAGACACTCTGGAAAGTGAAAGCAAGAAAAAATGGAAGTGGCGAAAGTGAAAGCGACACTTATGGAAGAAAAAATGAATAAAAGCAACAGCTGAGGAAACTCACTAGGATGATAATACCATTGCAACTAAGAGTGAGAGAATGATTAACTAACAAGATTGAATGCTCACTGTCAACTAATATTTCACACTCACTCTCAACAAGAATTGCATAGTCACTGTCTTTATGAATTGCACAATCATTGTCAGTAAGGGTTGTGCAGTGACTATCACTGGGAGTTGTGTAGTCACTGTCACTATGCACTAAGAAATCACTATATCTAGGGAATGCTCTCAAGTATTACACAATGCTTGACTTCAAGGGTAAACATTTATTACTGATATTTCTAGAAGAGGGTGATCTTGAGAATGGATCGAAAGCTAAGCATGTGTAAGCAAGTGGCTTTGAAATTTAGAATCTCATAAGAAAAGTATCAATCAATCATGAAGTGACCATGAACAACTTGAGGTGACAAATAATGAGACCATAAGTAGGCTCCAAAATTGAAGTGTAAGAAATGTTTTGGGGGGTGTTTTTCGCAATGAAGAAACTTGGCGACACACTAGAAGAAATCAACCTTCTCTGTTTAAGACTAGATTTAGGCAAATATTCTAGTTTTTTAGGAAGTATTTATTTGCCATGTGGATTATCTCAGCTTCCCCATTTATCCTGGTTATATATATGGTTTCTCCCATCCCCTTTCTCGGCTAAACACATTTACAAGGCGTACCATACCTCAATTGTTCTGATCCATGAGAAGGATAATATATATTCATGAGTTTAAGATGATCATAGTTTTAGTTCCATCTCCGATGTTGCTCCGGTGCTAGCAGGCCTATTTAGTACCTCGACGAAGTCGCTACATGAACACAAGCATGGCTTCGATACTAGAAAGCCTGTTCATTAGCCCAACGAAGTTGCTTGCTTGACCTCTTTGTGTAGGAAGCCTTTCTCTTCTTTCACCCTTTATTTTTTTTTTCAATATGCTCATTGGAAATGTATCAGCCTTTGTCGCCAGGGTGGAAGAGGGGTCCTGATTTATTGAGAGCAAGATATTTTATATACCTCTAAAATTAATATGCTCGCTATTAGTTTTGTCCTTTCCCTTCTCTACTTGATTGGATGGAGAATCAAAACACCATTCAATTATCATGTCGGGTCAAGGAATGAAGATCCTAAAATAGATACGGGCATCATGGTCCTACTTATAAATTTATTTTTGAATGAATTATATTTTCCATCCAGACATCTTTGACTTTAAAATATGTGTAGGCCCCAAAAAAGAAGAGGAAGATAGATTAGCCAATAGTTGTTCGTCATAGATTAGCCAATAGTTGTTCATCATCACAATTTCCCTTTTAAAAATTTCCCACATTATTTTCTTGAGCTAGACAAGAGAAATTTTCATGCATATTATTATCAAACAAAACATGAAAAAAGATACACAAAAAAAGAAGAAGGAAAAGGTATAAAAAGAAACATGCAAGATAGAAACAAGAAAACAAAGAGAATGAAAATATTAGATCAACAACAACATGCGAGGTAGATGCGATGCAAACAAAAACTAAAATGCAACCATACCTACTCCTTATCTAACTAGCTAGAAGTTTAGGACTAAGTGAAGTGAAATTTACAATTTAGCCACCGAAGTTTCTCCTAACTTGCAAGTACAAAGATAAGATTAATTAAGAATAGTATTAGACATTGTACAAAAATAAAGATGGCGACTTCAATACCTTGCACAAGAAATTGAAGTTCTTGCTCATTATTAGAAATATGTGCCATAAAAACTAACATTAACCAATATAGAACCTTAACTTTCATATTATAACAAAAATCATTCAAACTTATAAAGTTTCTTATGAATTTACCTTTTTCTGTGTTTTCATCCTTAGCGAACATCAAGAAAGATTGAAACTTGTTATTTACAACAGAGATTGCTAGGTAAGATGTTTCTAGCCAATCATAGATTTAATTATGGAATTTGAAACAATCCTTTTGAAAACCATGAAACTCTTGAGAAAATGAGCTTGCAATTTAAATAATAGAATGAAGAGGAGAATATTGCAAAGGAAAGATAGCCTGATCTCATTCAGAAACCTTGTCAAGATAGTGAGGACTTAACATAACCATCAACAAAGGATGAAGTGCCTCAACTTCGTAAGAAGTGTTCGAACATTGAAATGATAAATTATAAAGATCAATGGTTTCACCAAGATCAATCGATGTAAAACAACTATCATCAGATTTAATATTGGGAAAATGATTAATCGTGTGGAAGTTGTTAGAACCAGTGTTGTGATCAGATTTATGAGTTTGCATACAAGAATCTCGATTCTCTCACTGGCCCACGCATAGGACGTAGTGCGCACGATAGTGGTGACCACGCCAACCTCCTATTCTCACAAGACGGTCTACGTCAGGGGTTGGGTAAGTGTTGTTGGTAAAGATACTTTCAGTTCTAATTGGGTCATGGTTTCCTATGTTTGTAAGGAACCTCCGAGCCTTTACTCATAGTGGGGTTGCGAGATTGGATGTATGCTGTGACAACATGGTCGAGCGCGAAGAGGTTATATTGGGTCAGGTATGGAGGACAGAAGGCTAAATGGCAAGGCAAAATCCAATTCAGAGTCTACAGAAATTCAACATTCAGTGGTAGTGATGGAGGTCTCTCCAGCCCATTCTCCGGGACAAGTGGAAGCCCTGGTCACCCTAGACATGATTGCAACTCAACTACAACACATACAACTCAATTTTGAAAACATGTTGGAGCAGAGGTATGAGGAGAGAAATGAGCTTATTTCCTACATTAATGATATTTAGCATCTACAGAATGAAACTTTGGACACTCTGGAGAGTCTTCAATGTCATCTTCGGTGCTCTCATGACCATCTCTGAGCTCTGTAAATTCAAGTGGAACACATTGAATATCACATCCAAAATCGTTCAGGCCTCTTCCCTGCTCCTCCATTATTTCCCCCTAATCCCCCTCCATGATGTATTTATTTGATATTATTTTCTCCATTTTTTTTTCGGCAATAACCATAGACACTGATTGTCTTGGCTCTCTTCCAGGCTTTGTGTTTTGTAGGAATATTAACCTTCATCTTCTGAAGCCTGTGATGCTTAGTTGTTATGCAAAAATGTTGTATCTTGATGTAATTTTCAAAATGATAATATAATGACGCTTTTGACCGACAAAAAAAAACAAGATAACAAAAGGTTAGAAGTATATGTCAAGTAAGAACCTAGTATCCATATCAACATGGGGGTTTTGATCCACTAAATGAATCAAACATTGAATGCTACTCAAACGGATTGATTAGTCCAGAACAAAAACGATTAGCTTCATAACATTCACAATAAGGATTAAGATTTTATTTTCCACGAAAGAGTTTAATAGGGAGAAATATTTTGGGTAATGATGATGTCTATCTTGATAATCTGGATGGAAGATTTCAAAGCTATGTACATATATGGAAGTACATGCTCCGATCCTAAATTTGATACAAGGGATTTGCATAAAGAAGAATTAGCCAAATAGGAATGTTCTATCTAATCATAGATTCTATTTAGAGGATTAAGAGAAGTAACTTGAAAACATTGAAAATCCTTTAAGAAAAATCTTACATCTATGAAACAATGTGGAGAAAATAATTATACAAGAGAATTATAATTTGAACTAGTTCAGAGATATCATTGGGATTGTGAGATCCTCACGTAACCATAAACCAAAGTTGAAGTGTTTTGACTTCCTCACAAGTCCTCGAACTTTTAAATGTTGAATTATTGAATTTTGAAAGCATGGTAAGATAAAAATTTGGATGAAGAAAACTATCATTATTTATTTAAGTGGGAACATTATGAATCAAATGAAATTTTTTTGAATCAGTATCATCAGATGTCTCAACATCACCAAATATATTAACCAAATTTTAAGAGAGATGTTCAATAATTACTGTATCATCTCCTTCATCATGGGCCACATTATCATCCTGTGTGGATTTAAAATTTAATTCATCATGATGCATATTAGAATAACATGATATATCAATTGATTCAATATACACATCCACATAAGGGTTGGTTTGCTAACGAATAAATTCATGTGAGAAACTCTTCTATGATTAAATCAAATTCCATATCAAACCTTCACAAATCCAAGTTTTCTTGTGAAAACAAGAGATCATCCAATGTACTTGGGCACTCATCACCATCCATATCAATGGATTCATTTTTGTTAGAGTGATGGTGTCCCAAGGGTTGATTCTGATTAAGAGCTTTGATTTCATTTGAAAGATTACCATGATGTTTAAATTCTTGATCAACAAAGAATGTAGATGCATCATTTTGACATAGAGGAATTTGAAATGGGGAAGAGATATTGAAACTATCTTCACCTTTCTGCTCCTCTATTTGTGAAATGTGACCACCTTCTATTTGATCACCACTTGGACCAGCTAATTTAGAATTGAGAGTATCTAAAGAACTAGATGGTGAAGCATATAGATCAAGGGGATCAAGGTACAAAGTGTCATGAGGTGTAAATGATATAGGAAGAAAAGTATCCCTTGAAGAAGCACTACTTTCAATTGAAAAAAATTCAAGATTAGGATTATGTGCATTGTGATATTGAAAAATAAAGGGATCGACCTCCACCTTAGGTTCTTTGAATTTATTATAATATTGAAATTGTTCTCGAATAATACCATGATCAATTTGATTTTCAGATTTCCCAACTTCAACAATAACACTAGAGACTACCTTGTTAGGTACTAAAAAGGGAGGAGGACAAGGGTCAAAAGGAACATGAGGTTCTTCCTATGAGATTGGAGGTGTCTCATGATTATTGAAAATTGGGAGAGCACAATCAACCAAGGATTTAGATTCACATTGTTTCAAGGATATTTGAGCTAGATGTTGAAACTCTTCCTTGAAGAAATCACAATCCATATCTTCTTTAAGGAACTCATAATATAAATAAAGAAATCTATTAGAAAATTCATCTATTGATTCATCATATTTCATTCTAATTTTATTAATCCTTTTGTAAAAATCTTGGTAATTATACCCATTAAAGGTTTGATGAAGCTCCTTGATTTTTTTTCAAATGAATGAATATAATTCAATGGAAAGGTATGGCACCATATTTTAATTTGACCTTCAAGAGTGAGGGTGAGTATTTTACAGGCAACATCTTCACAATTGATTTCATAAGGTTCACAAAAATTGAGAAAATGAGATGTATGTTCGGTTATGGGTATTCCACCCTCGCCATCAAAACCTATTTGAGACAAGTTGTGAAAATTTTCCATAGGGATTGAAGGTTTAATATTGGATCTATTACAAAAAAATTTCAGGATTATAATTTGGGAATGAGCCATTCAAGATAAGAGATTCAAAATATACTCAAGAACTTTCTCAACTTGTCATTTGTCCCTCCTTCTAGAACCAACTATTGATGATGTTGGAAATCCATCAACCAAGGGGGTATCACTAGTATGAAGTCTCAATTAGACCTCAAACCATTTGGAGTAGGATCCCAAACCATAAATATGGTTGATTTCCGTTATTCATATGATTTTTCCTTGGTTTCATTTATCAACATAAGATATTATGCAAACAATATTTGAACAAAGAAAGTGAGTTTACATTGTGGAGCATACAGTTGCAATGTATATAAGGTTCTTTCATGGAAGGGAGAAGGGAGAGTGTGCCTATATAATAAAATTAAAATTACTATCCTAAAATAGACACATAAGAGCATGGAATAATTGTTAGTTAACCTACGAAATAGTTCACAAGATAACAAAAGAAAGTAACAACGCACACTCAACAATATGCATACTAAAGCCAACGAAATAGTTCATTTTCATTAGTATGTGTTAACATAAACATACACCAAAAACAATGAAAGAATAGTCTCATAATCATTCAGGACATATGCATGAAAGTGTGATAGCTCTGAGAGCTTCATATATTAAGTGAAAGTCCCCAAATATGAAATTACAATGCTGCCACACTAGTCCCAATAGTGGAACATTAAATTACCACTTGCTCCTTCAAAGAAAGATCTTATCTCCTAAGCCAAAATAAGGAAGCCAAGGTCCAAAGTACCAAGTCCCAAATCTTGAGCTATGAGGGTGTATTTATAACAAATGAGGTGACTCTCCAACTCCCATGTGACTCTTGACCTCCCTCATGACTCTTGAGATTCTACTATGAATGTTCAAATTCCTAGGTGACCTTTCAATTTACACACAATTTTAGAACTTTCTAGTGACTTTTCACATTCCATGTGGGACCATTAGGCTTCCACATATTTTACATTTTCTCATTTTTAAAATAAAATAATTACATTCCACAAATGATGTGGCAAGATACATTGACACATGAATTTGTGATGACACTTGGAAAATCAATGTCATGGCATTTATGACATGGAACTTCATTGTGATGTGTCTAGGACAAGCCTTTCTCTTAGCTACGATATTTGTATCTTCTTCATATTGGATCTTTGCATGTTATTTATATTCACCCTACAAAGTTTCTAAATGAGTGTCAGACCCTTCCAAGTTTGCATGAGTTTCCATTAATTTTTATTGGTCCAAGGTTCCTTTAGGCTCTTCATGATGGTCCCTTTGGTGTTTATTCTTTGTAAATTCTCTCTTGTAGATTTTCCTTGATGACCTGCCTGTAGGATCATCCTGTCATGTAAAAATAACAATATCTGCAAATGGAATTTACTCATGACAAGAAAAAATCAGTCTTGAAATCTCGTAGTACATATCGTTATTTATGCAACATGTTGATAAAGCCTGGGCATAGTGCAAGACTAAGAAGGAGGCTCAAGGATTGCGCAATGTGTAGTTTTAGAAGGTAATGATGAAGGTATATTCATTATGAATGCGCAATGCACAATGTATCAGGGACTGAGAGAGATAATTGTGTAGTTGAGGGAGACAATGATACAATGAGGTATATTTTCTCACTGTGATTGTGCAACATAAAGTTTTGGACAAAATAAGCCAAATGATTTCATAGTTGCAAAGGTTAAGTATTGAGAGAGGCCTGAATATTGACTGATATTGCATAATGCACAATGGGAGACTAATTGGGAGAGAGATTGTGCAGTTTTCAAGGGAAAGAGGCAGAGACTGAGCATTGTGATTGTGCAATGTGCATTTCTTGGAGGTAGAGACTAAATAGTGTGTAGCTCTAGGAGGAAAGGATGCTTCACTATGAGTTAATATTTTGTAGCATGTAGTTCCAAGAGGAAGAAAATATCAACAAGTTGCAAAGACATTGAAAACTCCAAAAATGGTTGGGATCAATGAAGAAAGAGAGAACAAGACAAGAAAAAATATCCTAGAATAGTGATCTCACACTCATATAACATCAACACAAGAAAATAGAATGCACAATACCCAACATCAACATGCATACCTTAAAGTGACAAAAAGGTGACACTTATTTCTAAGTGCGATAATTGAAATGTATCTTTGCGACACTTAGAATACAATTTATGACGCAAGTGTCAACTGCAACCAAAAAGTGTACAAAGATATGTGAATGTGGCTAGCACATATTCTTATGACGTGTAAGATCATCTAATGCAGAAGAGTGTGCTAGAGGTGCCTCTAGGGATGCACTAAAGTGTGACACATGCAAAAGTGAATTTTGTTAAAAGCAACACTTGCGACAATAAGAAAAAGTGAAAATGAAACTTGCAAAAGCTTAATAAAGTGAAAGTGACACATGCTAAAGTGAAGAGAACGCAAAAGTGACACTTGTGAAATTGAAAGCAAGCAAAATCGACAGTCTCAAAAGTGAAAGCGACAGTTGAGGAAACTCACTGGGGTTATAATACTATTGTAACTAAGAGCAATAGAATGAATGAATCACATGATTGCATGATCATTATCACTAAGTTTGTGCACTGACTGTCAACAATAATTATGCAGTCATTGTATTTATGAACTACGCAATCACTGTTAGTAAGGGTTTCTCAGTGACTACCAGTGGGATTTGTGCAGTCACTTTCACAGGGCACTGCGCAGTCACTGTATCTGGGAATTGCTCTCAAGGATTGTGCAATGCCTGTGTTCAAGGGTAAAAATTGACTACTAAGCTTTCCAGAAGAGACGCGCTTGAGAATGGATCGAAAGCTAAGCATGTGTAAGCAAGCGCCTTTGATAGTTATAATCTCATGAAAATAGTATTAACCAATCATGAAGTGACCATGAACAACTTGAGGTGATAGATTATGACACCATAAGTAGGATCCTAAATTCAACTGTAAGAAATTTTTTTAAGGGTGTTTGTCGTAGTGAAAACACTTGGCGACACATTGGAAGAACTCTAACTTCTTTTTTTAAGTCTATCTTTAGGTATAGAGTTTATTCTTTTAGTAAGTATTGATTCATTGTGTGGATTACCTCAAATAACCCATTTATCTTGGTTATCGATATATGTTATCCTGTCCCTTTTCTCGGCTAAAACAATTTACAAGGCCTACCATATCTCAATTGTTTCTATCTTGGAGAAGGATAGTATATATTCATGAGTTTAATATTATCATAGTTTTAGTTCCATCTTCGGTGTTTCTCTGCTGCCAGCAAGCATGTTCAGTACCCTGATGGAGTCACTACATGAATATAAGAATTGATTCATTTCCAATGAGCTTTTTCAGTACCCCAGCGAAGTTGCTTGCTTCACCTCCCTGTGTAGGAAGCCTTTCTCTTCTTTCACCCTTTATTTTATTTTCAATATGCTCATTAGCATTGTATCGACATTTATTTCGCCAGAGTGGAAGAGGGATCCCGAATTATTGAGAGCAAGATAGGTTATATACCTCTAAAATTAATATGCTCGCTCTTAGTTTTCTCCTTTCCCTTTTGTACTTGATCGAATCGATAAGAAAGACACCATTCAATTATCATGCCGAGTCAAGGAATGAAGATCCTAAAATATATACAACCATCATGGTTATACTTATATATTTTGTTTGAATGAATCATATTTTCCATATAGACATAATTGAATTTAAAATATGTGTAGGCCCAAATAAAGCCTAGAGGAAGACATATTAGCCAAGATTTGCTCATCATCAATATTTCCCTTTTAAAAATTTTCCAGATTGTTTTCTTGAGCCAGTCAAAAGAAAATTTCATGCATATTATTATTGAACAAAACACGAAAGAAAATACATGACAAAAAAATAAAGTAAAGGCGTGAAAAACAACATGCAAGACAAAAACATGAAAACAAAGAAAATGCAAAGACTAAAGGAATAACAAGATGCAAGGTAGATACGATGTAAAAAAAACTAAAATGAAACCAGGCCTACTTCGAATCTAGCCAACTAGAAGGCCAGGACTAAGTGAAGTGAAATTTCCAATGTAGTCACTGAAGTTGTTCCCCACGTGCAAGTAAAAATATATGAGCAATTAAGAACAATATAAGATAATGTGTAGAAATAAATATGACGACTTGAATACCTTGCACAAGAAATTGAAGGTATTTTATATTAGTGAAAAGATGTGCCATAACAGATAACTTTAACCAATTTGTAGCCTTACCTTTATAATTAGAACAAAAATCATACAAACCTTGAAAGCTTCTTATGAATGTACCTTTTTCTGTGTTTTCATCATTAGCGAACATCGAGAAAGATTAGAACTTTTTTATTTACAAAAAAGGTTGCTAAGTAAGATGTTTTTATCCAATCATAGATTCAATCATAGAATTTGAAACAATCCTTTTGAAAACCATGACAATATTGAGAAAATTAGCTTTCAATTAATATAATAAATCAAGAGGAGAATATTGCAAAGGAAATATAAGATAACCTTATCTCTTTCAGAAAACTCATCAAGATAGTGAAGACGTGACATAATCATCACCAAAGGCTGAAGTGCCTCAACTTTGTGACAAGTGTTTGAATAATGAAATAATAAATCATAAATATCAATGGGTTTAAGAAGATCAATCGATGTAAAACAACTATCATCAAATATACTAGTGGGAAAATGATTAATCGTGTGATAGTTTTTAGAACCGGTGTTATGATCAGATTGATGAGTTGGCATACAAGATTCTTGATTCTCGATTGGTTCCCTTTGTCTCCAATTCCATACCAGACCAATAATAAAAAATATTGAGGAATTAAAAACAATTGCTGGCCTTGTAAATATGGGAAACCAATTAGAATAACCTGTTGATAAAAGGCTAGAAGGATATGTCAAATCAAACCTAGTATCCATATCAACATGGGGTTTTTGGTCCACTAAATGACTCAGACATTGAATGCTACTCAAAAGAATTGATCGGGCTAGAACAAAGATGATAATCTTTGTAACATTCACAATAAATATTAGGATTTGATTGTACACATAAGAGTTTGATAGGGAGATATATTTAAGGGAATGTTGATATATGTCTCAATAATCAGGATGGTAGACTTCAAATCTATGTATATCTATGGAAGGTACGTGATCCAATATTGAATTTGATACAAGGGATTTGCATAAATAAGAATTAGCAAAACATGAATCTTATATCTTATTAGAGATTATATCTTGAGGATTAAGAGAATTAACTTGAAAATGTTGAAAATCCTTTAAAAAAAATCTTATATCCAATGAAGCAATGTGGATAAAATAATTATGCAAGATAAATCTAATATGACCTAGTTCAGATAGCTCATCGGGATTGTGATATCCTAACATAACCATCAACTAAAGTTAAGGTGCCTTGATTTCCTGACAAGTCCCCGAAATTTTAAATCTTGAATTATTAATTTTTGAAAGCATGTTCAGATCAAAATTTGTATGAAGAGCACTATCATTGATTATTTCAGCATGAAAAATATGAATGAGATGAAATTTGTTGGAATTAGTCTCATAATATGTCTCAACATCACCAAATAGATTACCCAAATGGTAAGAGAGATGTTCAAAAATTACCACATCATCTTCTTCATCATGGGCCACATCATCACCTTGTGTGGATTTGAAATTTAATTCATCAGAATGAATATTAGAAGAACATGATATATTAATCGATTAACTACATACATCTCCACATAAGGTCTAGTGAGCTGAGGCAGAAATTCTTGTGAGAAAATCATCTACGATTAGATCAGATTCCATATCAAACCTTCGCAAATCGAAGTTTTCTTATGAAAACAAGATATCATCCAATGTACTTGGGAACCCATCACCATGCATATTAGTGGAGTCATTGTTGTCAGAGTGATGGTTTCCCAAGCCTTAATTCTGATTAAGAACTTTGATTTCATTTGAATGATTACCATGATGTTGAATTTCTTGATTAACAAAGAATGTAGAAGCATCATTTTGACATAGAGGAATTTGAAAAAAGATATCAAAAATATCTTCACCTTTCTGCTCCTCTACCTGTGAAATGTGACAAAATTGTATATGTTCACCACTTGGACCAACAAATTGAGAATTGCTAGTATCTAAAGAACTAGCTAGTGAAGAAGATTGATCATTTGGATCAAGGTACAAACGGTCATGAGGTGTAAATGATAGAGGATGATAATTATCCCTTGAAGAAACATTACTTCCAATTGAAAGAGATTCAAGATTAGGATTATGTGCATTGTGAATTTGAAAAATCAAGGGATCAACCCCCACCTTAGGCTTTATGAATTTATGAGAACATTGAATTTTTTTTCGAATAAGATCTTGACCATGGGAATAAAAAGAAGGTGGAAGAAGAGGATTAGAAATTTTATTTTCATATTTTGGAACTTCAACAATAACACGAAAGACTAACTTGTTTGGGAATGAAAAGGGAGCAGTACAGGGGAAAAAAGTAACAATAGGTTCCTCCTCTGAGATTGGAGGTGTCTCATGATTAATGAAAGTTGGGAAAGCACAATCAATCAAGGATTTATATTCAAAATGTTTCAAGGAGATTTGAGCCATATGCTGAAACTTTTCCTTGAAGAAATCATAATCCATATATTCTTTAGGGAAATCATAACATAGGTGCATAAAATATATTAGAAAAGTACTCTATTAACTCATCCGATTTCATTCTAAGTTGATTATTCATTTTATAAACATCTCAGTAATTATACCTGTCAAAGGCTTGATGAAACTCCTTGAAAATTTGTTCAAATGAATGAATATAAGAAAATGGTAAGGTATGACACAATAGTTTAAATTGACCTTCAAGAGTTAGGGTCAGTAGTTAAAAAGCAACATATTCACAATTGATTTCAAAAGATTCACAAAACTTGAGAAATGAGATGTGTTTTCGACTATGGATATTCCACCCTCGCCATCAAACCTTAATTGAGACAAGTTGTGAAAACGTTCCATCGGGGTTAAAAGTTTAAGATTGGATATATTAGAACAACATCCCATGAGTATAATTTGGGAATGAGCCATTCAAGGTAAGAGATTCGATACAGACTCAACGGGCCCAACTTGTCATTTTTCCCTCCTTCTAGCACCAATTGTTGACGATGCTAGAAATCCATCAACCAAGGGGGTCTCACTGCTATGAAGTCTCAATTAGACCTCACACCATTTGGAGTAGGATCCCCAACCTAAAATACAGTCGATTTCCATTATTTTTAGGAATTTTCCTTGGCTGCAATTATTAACATAAGATATTACATAAACAATCTTTGAAACAAGTAAGTGAGTTGACACTATGGGTAAGACATTTGCAATGCATATAAAGTTATTTCATAAGGAATAAGGAAGAGTGTGCCTCTAGAAGAAAATTAATAGTACTATCCTAAAATAGAGACACAAGAGCATACAAATAATTTTTATTTAATCTTCAAAATAATTCACAAGATAACAATGATCACAAAATCAAGTAATAATGCATATTCAACAAGATGCAAACTAAATCCAATGAAATAGTTGATTTTCATTAGAATGTGTTAACATAAACATACACCGCAAACAATGAAAGAATAGCCTCACAATCATTCATGAAATATTCATGAAAGTGCACTGGCTCTAAGAGCTTCATATATTAAGTGAAAGTACCAAAATATACAATTATTATGTTGCCACACTAGTTCCAATAGTGGAACATTAAGTCGCCACTTGCTACTCCAAACAAATATCTTATATCCTATGCCAAACTAGAGAATCCAAGGTGACAATTCCAAAGTCCAAAGTCCCAAGTCTTGAGCTATGAAGGTGTATTTATAACAAATGAGGTGACTCTCCAACTCCAATGTGACCCTTGACCTCCCTCGGTACTCTTGAGATTCTATTATGAATTTTGAAATTCCTAGGTGACCTTTGAGTTTTGACATGAATTTAGAACTTTCTAGTGACTTTTCACATTCCATGTGGGACCATTAGGCTTCCACATATTTTACATTTTCTCATTTTTAAAATAAGATAATTAAATTCCACAAATGATGTGGAAAGATACAATGACACACATGACTTTGTGATGACATGTGGACAAGCCATGCCCTAGAATTCATGAGATGGAACGTCATTGCGATGTGTATGAGCCAAGCCTTTATCATGTTGATTTTTGGTAGCATCAAAAGTGATCTAAGTCTCAAAATTTGCGGAGAGGCTTAGGCATTAGTATTCCAAAGAACCCATAAACCGTTTGTGAAAATTACACTCGGAAAATGTTTAATTGTAAAAATTAATTATTTTAATGGGGACCCTAAGTCTAAACTTAGGGAAATTAAATAATTAAAGGGTATTAATAAAACAAAGTGAGAATGATATAGAAAAAGTGAATATCATGTCAAGTTATGAGCTTAGCCATTGATTAGAGATCTAATATCGACAGTTGATTTATCAACGAGAAGACTATAAAGGAAGACTTGAGGGTCATTTGGAAAGACACATCGAGTGAATCAAGTGATCGAATTATTCTGACAGAGCAAGTGCTCGAGCAAAGACCAGATCTAAGTGATTCCAGTTGCAGTGAGGGGAAGAGATATTTATTGGTTGGACGATCTTCTCTGGGACCAAGAATACATAGCAGAGAGGCAACAAAACCAATAGAGGAAGAAGTGCAACCTCTAGAGGGTGTGATGTAGGCCCTAAAAGGGGTGATGCAGGCCCAGGCAGGGCCCACGTAGAGGTTTCACAATGTTTTTGTGAGATAGTCCGATATTTGTCAGGAGATCAAGGTTCTCAGCTGAGAGGGTTGGAACTTGACTTTCCGAGGAGTAGAACAATACCATAGAGGAGGTGATGTAGTTCACAGAGGTCCCCACGTAGGCCTATGCAGCTACTACGCAAAGGGTGATGAGATTCCGTTAGTTCAACTATTGGATCAACCGAGACTTATAGTGTGAGGTAAAAATCACTATATTTTTGTCTTCCATGATTTCTATGCACTGGAGAGATGACAAGGAATCTAGAGAATGTATTCAGAAATTGCTGCTTAATAATAATAAACCCTCAGTTTTTCTATACTATTTTTCCTGCATTGGGTTTTTTTTAGGGACTTTTGTCCAAAAATAATGGTGTCATATGTGTAATTTATTATTTTCTCAATTTACTTATTTCATAATCATAAAGTATTAAGTGTAGGTTTCTTCAGTAATTTACTTCAATATTTTCATGAAGAAATCTGAAAATAACTGTGTAATGTAATTTAGAAGTAGATGAAGTAGATTCAGTTAGTTGCAGTAGGATTCCTAAGATTGTAATATCTAGGAATTTTCACATGGAATCATAGCATTTGATGTGAAACAAGAAAATCATATCTTGCATTGAAGTGAAGGAAAAATTGTTGTAGTAGCAGCAGATCGAATCCCCAGAGGGATTGCGCAGTTCTATCCAGGAGGGATAATTTTTTGAGGTTTTCTCTCTCTGAGTGAGTCGACAGAGAGGAAAGACTTATGGATCTAGATATTTCCAAGGCAGAGGAAGTAGTGCAGTACCTTCACACAGAGCAAGAGGGACACAATTTTTCTACAAGAAGCGATGGGAAGAAAAGCGTCAAAAGAAGAAGAAGAGCACATAGCGGGGGATTCTTCCTCATTGAGTTCGTTATCGAGAAATTCAACATTTTTCCAAGATTTGAGTTGCAGATCTACGAGCTCCACAAGGAGTGCATAAGCCCGCCTAATGTTTCATAGTGGGGGAAGAAGAGGATTAGTTCGACATTTTTTGGCTGAAATGGCATCTCACGGACTGAGAGATTAATACCAGTTTGAGGGATCCTCCAACTACGTAATCTGGAAGGAAAGAATCAAATTCCTTCTAGACGAATATGATCTCAAAGTGTTCATGGAGAATGTGGTTTTTGTGCATACAAATCTGGATAATAAAAAAATTACAAGTATGATATGGCAAAGGCCAAGAGACTTATCCTTGATGATGTCAAGGATCATATATTATCGCATATAGCTGGCAAAGCTGGTAAGAGCATAGGCAGGGAGATATGGGAGGCCTTAGACCTGCTATATGAAGGAAATTACGAGCAACGGAAGATGTACTTTGAACAGAAGCTCTGGATGAAGCAGATGTAGAAGGGGGAGCACATTTCTCCATTCCTTACGAGACATCAAGAGATTCAAGACCATTTGGCAGCCGTGGGATCCACCACAACTGCTGCAACTATGGTGAGGCCAACCCTTAACGCAGTCATGGAGGAGTGGAAATTTCTTGTCCAAATTATTTTGGGTAGGGCTACGCTTCTTAGTTGGGAGCATATGTGGGCAACGCTTCAGGAGGAGGAGCTGAGGAGATATCTAGTCAAGTGAAAGCTTGACGGAAGCAGCGGGAGGAGATCGAAGAATCTAGAGGAGGAGGAGAATGCATCCCTCACATCGAAGGGACAACAAGGGTCAATAGAGGAAATTTTAGCTTAAAAGTGCCCATGAAATTTTCATGTAATTTCCATGTCATAAAATATAAAACAATCAAAATTCTTTAAATTTAAAAATAGGTACATGTAAATATTTTGGAGGGAAAACAAGAAAAACTGTTTTTTTTTTTAATTGCATTTTTTCCTGATCTCCTTATAGGTTTACTCAAATTTCAAGTTTAGATAATCATTAGATGCGGAATTAAATTCTACATCCAACGAGTACCCATTATGCATACTTTTGAGAAGTCTCACCTTGATAAAAATTGCAGATACATTAAAAAAACATGTTTTAACACATTTTTTAATGTATATGCAATTTTTATTAATGTGGACCTTCTCAAAACTATGAATAATGGGCACTCGTTGGATGTGGAATTTAATTTTGCATCTAATGCGTGCCTAAACATGAAATTTGTGTAAAACTATAAGGAGATAAGTCGAAAATACAATTAAAAAAAGTAGTTTTCTTATTTTCCTCCAAAATTCATAACTCTTATTTTTTTTTTTAACTCTTATTTTATTCTTTTTCCTTAGGAGGCCACTTTTAGGCTGAAATTTCCTCTAATGGCTATACCAAATTTTGGTCATCCAACCATTTACAATTAGATGGATTGAAGCACACTATGTAAGACAATTTTTATCATACTAAAATTGCTTTCACTATAAGAAATAATTTAATAAACCATATTTTATTAAGTTGTTTTTGGTTCAAACAAGAAACCCCATGAGGAATAATTAAATAAAATCTTATTTATTTGATTTTCCTTTAGGAATAGTTAATTAAACCATTGTTTATATATTATTCATGGTCATATTTAACCCAATCATGAGAAATAATTAGATACATCATTATTAATTTTATTTTTCTCTAGGATTAATTAATTAAATCATTATTTAATTATTATTCCTTGTTAAATTTGACCAAATCACCTAGAAATAATTAAACAAGTCATTATTTATTAATTATTACTTAACCCCATTCTTGAAATGATAAATAAATCATTTATTTATTTATTATTTCTAAATAAAGGTATTGAACCAATTTAAATACCTTTTCCCTCCAACAAAATATAATAAAATATTCCAAGTGGTTAGATCTAGATCTTGGTTAATAATACTTTATTCTTCACCATTATCGAGGATAAATCAATATTTTGTTATAAATAATTTTTTTTTCCATTCATTATTCACTTTGATTACTTTCATTGTCGCGTTTTGATCATACTCATTTTTGCTACTAGTTTCTTTGCTTCTTGAGGTCCCATAGAGTTCAATATATTTAGGGCTTTCTACACCATTGAGAGAGAGAAACTTCTCGATCTGAAGCGTTGATGACATCCAAGAACCCATCCCATTGAGGGGGACTGGTAACATTATTTTTTGTTCCCTTCCTAAGTGTTATAATACATAAAATTATTTATATATTGTCTTGTCCGTTGGATGTATAGAACATTTCTTATTTCTTTTCATTGTTTAACTACTTTTACTGCATAGATCGGGTTTCTGGAAGCATTTGTTTTAACTATCACTTGCGGATCTAAAGAAGTTAAGCATCCATATTTGTTTTTAGGGTTTTTTGTCACATGCAGCTAAAGTGAGCCCTTTTCATATACTTGTGTAATCAGAATTTACGCTAAAAAATGGTGACTTCACTGCGTTTTTAATTACAACATTGTCGTTAAGAATTGGCGACTGCACTGTGGTTTATTTAGATCCCTGCATGAGCAACAACTTCAATAACTAGGGGTTTTTAACTGTTTTTAGCCTCTTGATGTTGTTTTTCACTTTTATGCCCTAAAACAATAAAAATTATAACTTCTGTGTGTTTTCGGGTGTTTTCCTCATGTAACAGGTATCAGTCGTGCCAGAGACAAAAAAAATTTCTGCAACCTGCCGCCTAAAGATCCCGGATCTGGAACTCACACTTTTTGGCCCAGAACTTGTGATTTTTTCCTAAAATTGTAGCTGTCAGCCCAGAAACTGTGATTTCCACAGTATACAGGTCAGTACCTGCGAGTTGCAAATTTTTTTCTGAGTTTTTTCTATGACAGTTAGGTTTTGTCGCAAGCACTATTTGTTGGACATTGGGTTCAACGCTCCCCGTGTGTTTCGCGACATGGACTAATCGCCTCTCGTGGATCCTAACTTTGGTGATTGTAGCAGAGAGTAATGGCTACAAGTTTTGGTCTAACAGAAATCGTGATACCCAACAAGTGGTATCAAACCGACAGGTCTCGAGTTCGAAATTCACCTGGCTCGCATTGGGGGGGAGATTGTTGGACATTGGGTTCAACGCTCTCCGTGTGTTTCGCGACATGGACTAACTACCTCTCGTGGATCCTAACTCTAGCAATTGTAGCGGAGACTAATGCCTGTGGGTTTTGGTCTAACAACAATCATGATTCCAACACTGTTCAGGGTTGTCTCACCTTTGTATCAGCTCGTCTTAGGCCTGGATATGCACATTTTATCTCTTTGAAGTAGAACCAAGCCCCTTAGGGTTTCAATACACTTCCAACTTTCTAGGAGGGGTTTAGCTGAGTAGGGAATTTGAGATTTTAAAATGCTTTCAGCCATTGTTTAGGTTATGATCTATCCTTCTTCCAAGTCCTTTTTTATCAGTTATTATTCCAGCCAAAGCCCCATCCTGATTTTTTTTGGTCTCTCCCTTAGGGTTCCCTTGTTTCCCTTAGGGTTTTAACCTTTCGCCTCCCATTTTGTAGCAGTTTTCCCCTACAGTTTCTTGTTGTTTTCTTCACATTTTCTAACAGATCTGAGTCATTATATCGAGTCCCTTAGACCTTTGATCTTTTAGTCGTCTTGTGTGTTTTGAGTCAATTTCACCCGCCTTTTAGACTAGTTGTTTGGGAATCCTTCTTTGGGTTGAATTTATGCATTTGTAGCTATTTATTTTATTGTCATTTCAGTTTAATTTACATTACTTCAACATTTTTTCTTTTTTTTATACAACCGTCTGGGCTTAATTAAAATTAACACATGGCTTGCACATACGCACACCTAAAGTGAAGAGAGCTTGGTTTACATCGCCAAGCCAAGACATAAATATCATAATTAATTTATCTGCCTCACTGAGCCTTTGTTTATCACTCTTCAATATTTTTGTGTCATTTGTGACTCGAAATCATTGCGCCCCCAAGGCGTTTATCGTGGAGCCTCCAAGTCCTTCATCCTCATTTTCCGTTAGGAAGACTTACTCCACCGTGTAGGATCCGAGTTAGTCCTCTGCCGAGTCCCCATACCGACTCTGATTCTGTTTCATCGGGTTCTTCCTCTGATTCCGAACCCAGTTCCCCTCCACCTCATACCATCATCATGTCAGGCATCAATGCAGGTGCTAGTCCTCAAGCTGGTGGTGGCCCTGACCCTAATGCTGGAGCCGCTTCTAGTGGAGACACTACTAGAACCATCCCGACTACTCCTTTTCTACCTTTTATGCCAGGTTGAAGCCTTCCTAATTCAGCCAGTTAATCAACGACCTTATACTCCACAATATAGGTTGGCTTTCTATTCCAAATTAGCTTCCTTCTGACATTCCTAAGTTTGAAGGAAACGTTGGAGAAGACCCTACTAATCATGCTCGCTCCTTTTTCATGTGGTGTTTGTCCAATTTTATCACCAATGACTCCATTTGCCTTTGGTTATCAAACATACGCTCACTAGAGAAGCTGCAAAGTGGTATGTCGACTAGGCCGCAACTCTTGCTAAAGAATTTCTTTCCTACTTCTAGTTACCTCTCCGTTATGATACTAGTATAAAGTTGTTGACTGCATTCCGTGAAACTTCTGCCACGCGCATTTATAACCATGTCCAAGAATGGCGTAGAAGGAGGAGCTTATGTCGAGCTCCCACATTCGACGACCATGTCTATATAGATTGGTTTCTAAAAACACTTTTTCCTTCTATTGGTAAATATGTCGTGTCTCATTTTCCTAATACTGAGGAAGAAGCTCTCCAAGTCACGTTGAAATATGACTTGACTGTATGCCCAGTCTGGTTATGTTATACCATTTTACCAGATGATATTGTTGGATCTATTTCACCAGGGGCATATCATGCCATTGACGGTATCGTTGGATCTATTTCACATTCGTATACTCATCTTTCCATGGGTTACGGACTAGCTCCTCCAACACTTATCCCCTCAGGAAATGTCGGGGCCAGATTTTGCTCAACCTATTTACCCGAATGTTGCTCAACCTCATTTCTATCCTTACCCATAGCCTGGTGCTCCAGCCCCTCCGGCATCAACACCCCAGCCTCCTGTGCCTTCTCAACCTCCGCTACAGTAGCCACCTCCCCCTCAGGGTCAGGTGTATGTTCAACAGAGTGTGACTAATCCTCCTAATTCGAAGAAAAATAATAAGGGGAAAGGCAACCAAAATCAACCAGCGCAGGGTAACCAAGGGCACCAAGGTAATCAACCAAACACACCCCAAGGGAACCAGCCTAACACTACAAACCAGCAACAGGGTGATAAGCCTTAGCATAAAACGCCTCTTTGTATGAACAAGCCTTGTTATTATTGTGGTATCCATGGAAATTATACTCATGTTTGTACCCTTTTACCCCAGATGTGCCAGTTGTGGGAAGTGCAAGAAAAATATAGAGGACAACAAGCCACCGCTCTAGTTCCTCCTAATACTGTGCCAACTCAACCGACTGTGTTCACTAATCCTTTCCCTCAGCAAGGATATGTTGCTTCCCAACCCCATCAAGGTCAGTTCACCCCTCAACCTTCGTAGTCTGGTACCCCTGCGTACCAGATTATCATGATGAATTATGAAGATGTCAATACCGCTGATGTGAAACTTTAGACTCAGTCACACCAATATGACAAGAACTCTACTATGTCTGCAAGCGAGTCCCAAAAAAAAGTATCCATAGAGTCCATTTCGACACCTAATTATCCCTTACAGATCCCTCAGCCTTGGGCAGAGGTCATTCACAAGATCCCTAAAGGGCCATTACGCTAAAATGTTTCTTTTTCCAAAGCCGCCCACACCCACAAAATAGTAGATGACTTGGCATAATATCCTACTGCCATGTCAATGATGAAAGTTCTCCAGTCGTACCCATATCAAATAAAATATCCTTTAGATGATCATTTGATCATCTTTGATGTTGACAAGTCATAACATCCCCCTTTACCTTCATCTGTTGCCTTCCAAATACAAGTTAAGGTTCATAATGCTAATGTTTCTCTATGTATCATTGACGAGGGTGCATCCAATTGTGTGATGTCCGCCTTTGTTTGGAATAAACTTGGATCACTCGACTTAGCCCCATCCACCATCAATTTGCATGCTTGGGACGATGACCCTTCTCAACCCCTTGGCATGTTCCACAATTTTCCTATCACTATTGTGGGCAAGACTATTTGTGTTGACATTGAAGTCATTGATGCCCCCTTGGATTACAATATCCTCTGGGTCATAGCTATACCTATGCGATGTCTTCTGTCGCATCTTTGGTTCACCGTAAGATGTGCTTTCCTCATAATGGAAAGATCATCACCATCGATTAGTTTACATATTACGAACCAAAGTCTCAAACCTCCCTCGAGTATAACATATCTTCGGTGGCTGATAAATAATCAGTCGCACCTCTCACCAGTGTTTCACTAGGAGTCTATAAATATTCCACCTTACCTGGTTCATTCCCTATTCACCACCCTCTTATCAATGACCCCAACTCGTCAAATGTTTACACAATGCAAGCATCTCGGTGTAGCCATAGGCGATCTGGTTTGACTAGCCAGCAGCCAACACCTTTGCAACCTGATGGTGGTCATTTGATGGAGCCTTCAGAACCTTCTCCTCAAGGACCTTCTTCTTCTACTAGCGTCTCTTCCAACCCTTTTCAACCAGGAACTGTTCCCCCTAACCTAAACCTTTTGGGAGCCATTTTTCTAGGCCATTACTCTTTTGGTCAGATACCGTTTCTAGCTCCTCCCTCTGGAATATTTGTAGTGCCTATTATGGCTACGTTTAGCCTTCCAAATTTGACCTTGGGGATCCCAGTCTGGTACATTGAACCCCTAGAAACACTCTGTCTGGTCAACTCAAACCTTATACCACTTTTACCCTAGTCCAACCAGTTGCTATGACCCCTCCCTTTGCTTATGTGCCTCAGCCACCTCCACAGGAATCTACTCATGTTCGAAAGCATCTTGTGAGGGGGACAAAGCCAAAAATAAGGAAACTAAGGACAAGGCCCCCCAAACAACTCCTGCACATTCTAAGCCTCCAAATTTGTCACTTCTATGTGATTTTTGTGATGTTTTTGGGCATGCTAATCGTAATTGTCCTGAGCTTCCTCATCTAAAACCTGTGGTTAACGAGACTTTTCTTGAATTCGACGCCTTGGAGATCCATGTTACCTTACCCGATTCAGCTAAGAAACTCAAATCATTGTGCATGAACTACCCTTGTGCTTTGTGTGATCTTTATGGCCACTATTCACATCATTGTCCCTGTCTCGATGACTTTTGCGACACCCTTGAGGCTGTTTGCCGAATAGAGGCCACTTGTAGTGGATCCTGTACTCCTCTACTTGTGAGTTCCACTTTAGCAGAACCAGAGGACATGTTTACACCCATTGTGATACCTCCACCTGATGTCTAGATGACAAACCCTTCAACCAATATTCTCTATCTGTCGTCATCCATGAGATCCATGGTGGAATACCCCTCCAGGGCATCCCCTTATGTTTCGATTGAACCTCCTTCAGTGATCACCCTGGGCTCAACATCAAAATATGTTTCATTTACTAGCTCTTCGTCTACCCTTAGTATCAATGCATATGTGAACCATATCTCTCATGACGATGCGTCAGGTAGCCCCGCTGCATCACGTGGTCTTTATTCTGCCAGTCCTCCCATATTTCATGCTAATGAAGACATTATGGAAGAAATTACCACCTCTAACTTTCCCTGGGATGATATGCACCACCGTGCGTACTTCCTTCTGCAGAAGTCCCATGACCAATATATTGTGGAGTCTAAATAATTCATCCTTGATGAGGTCGATTGGTTTAGAAATCCCATTCCTACACCAGATTCTTTTGAAGAAGGAAATATGGCCAATATCTTTCCTACCATTAAAATTAACATTTCCGATAAACTAGGGGTAGAAGAAAACATTACCTTGGGGGCACATTGCACCCTGAAAGAAATTGAGGCTTACACTAAGCTATTAAAGGAATTTCACGATGTTTTTTCCTAGTCCTATTCAGAGATGCTCGGAATTGATCTTGCCATTGTAGGACACCATATCGATACATGGCCCGATGGAAATCCTTTCCGTCAAAAGTTGAGACCCAATAATCCTTGCAGATGAGAGGATATCAAAGTAGAAATAAATTAACTCAAGAAGGTTGGTTTTATCTATCCCATTGAATATACCACTTGGGTTTCTAACCCAGTTCCCATTCTTAAGAACAAGGCACCATCCATGTCTGCACCGAATTTCACGACCTGAACATATCTTGTCCCAAAGACAACTTCTCCACATAGTTTATTGACCAGATCATTGATGGGTGTGTGGGGCATGAGGTTCTATCCTTTATGATGGTTTCTTTGGGTACAACCAAATTGTTATCCACCGTGCTGATCAATTAAAAACTATGTTCATTAGTCTGTGGGGAACATTTTATTATAGGGTCATGTCATTCAACCTAAATAATGCAGGAGCCACCTTCCAATGGGCCATGTCATACTATTTCCATGATTTGGCTCATATTATCCTTGCCTATCTTGAAGACCTCACTACTCATTCTAGGCATCGGGTGCAACACATTCATGATTTGTGTATCGTATTTCTTCGATGTCGCAAGTATAATAACCATCTCAACCCATTGAAGTGTGTCTTTTGTGTTCCTGTTGGCCATCTCTTGGGCTTCATTTTGTCCAAAGATGGTATAACACTTGATACCAAAAAATTTCAGCCATTTTTGAGCTTCCCATTCCTCATACTTTGTGCTAGTTACAAAGCCTTCAAGGCAAATCCAACTTCCTTCATCGGTTCATCCCTAACTATGCCACCATTGCACATGGGTTTCTTAGACACCTTCAATCTAACATTCCATTTGTTTGGGATGAATATGATCAACAGTATTTTGATGCCATGAAACATGCTCTCACTTCTGCTCCCTTGAAATTTAGTCCTCCTAACTTTGAGAGGGATTTCATCCTGTACATCTCATATTCCAAGCATTCAGTTGCTGGGGTCCTAATCCAAGAAGATGACACCCAAAATGAACATGTTATATATTACATCAGTAAGAACCTTGTGGTTCCCCCTGTGTCTTACTCGTATGAAGAGAAGTTGGCACTGGCTATTGTGTTCTCAGTCCAAAAACTTTGTCATTATATCCTTACGTGTTCCACCAAGGTCGTGACCAATTACAACCCTGTGGCTTTCCCATTGAGTTGAAGGATCATAAATGGGAAGTACACCTGTTGGATCATTATCCTTCAGGAATTTGATCTTGAATTTGTCACAACCAAGAGTAAGAAAGGTTTAGCCCTTGCTGAACTCATTTCTGAATTTCCGACTAGTACAAGAGATCCATCGGTTAATGATGATTTACCCAATGAATGCCATTAATTCAGATGACCCTTGGTATGGTGACATCCTCACCTACCCACGAACCCAAAATTTTACTTCCAACCTTGATCGTGATGCTTGACGATGTATACGACACTAAGCCCGCCGCTACCTTCTCATTGGTGACGATATCTATCTTCGTGGTGTTGATTCTGTCCTTCTTCGTTATCTCATGCACGCTGAAGCTGAGAAAGTCCTTAATTCCTGCCATAGCGACGCTTGTGGTGGCCACCTCTCCAGTTTGGCTACTGCCCAGAAATTCATGTGCGCTGGGTGTTTTTGGCCTTCTCTATTTTGTGATTTCATTAAAGCAGTCAAACATTGTTCCAATTGCTAATTATTCTCCCCAAAGGCACGAGCTCCACCCGCTTCCCTCCATCTCGTCCTATCAACTGGTCCCTTTTGTAAGTGGGTCATTGAATTCATGGAGTGTCGACCTCCATCTACTGGCACCCACAAGTATATAATGTGGTGGTTGACTATTTCACCAAATGATCTGAGGCCATGCCAACATTAAATAAAATGGAAATTACCGCAACTCTCTTTTTATTTAACCATGTTATTGCTTGATTTAGGGTTCCGAAACAATTGTTTTCTGACCATGGCCGACATTTCGAAGATGATATATGGCGTTATCTATCCTCTCTATTGGGCTTTGAGCACCAATATTCATCATCCTGTTATCCCCAAGGTAATGGTCAAGTTGAATCAGTCAACAAAATCCTTAAAACAATGCTTTAATGGATGGTGAAAAAGCACAATACCAACAAGCACCTTATGCTATTCCTTGCTTTGTGGGCCTATATAACTTCTGTTAAAACTGCCACCAGGTTTACTCCTTTACACCTTTTTTTTGGTGAGGAGGAAGTCTTACCGATTGAGTGTGAAATTCCCTCCCTTCACCTAGACGTCGAACTTCTCCCTGACACCCAACCGTTAAAACAAATGCTTATCATGCTTGAGCGTTCTTCTGAAGACCATCGGGTTGCATTGCAAACCATCGAAGTGGCCAAGAAGCGCACTGAAGCTCAATATGACCAAAAATTCCACCCTCATACCTTTCACGAAGGTGATCTTGTTCTAGTGTATGACCAAGCTCATGATGTCCTTGTTCATGGCAAGTTTGTCCCATTATGGCTAGGACCTTACATCATTAGTAAGGACTTGGGAAAGGGGGCATACCTTCTAGAGGATTTCGAAGGCCAACTTCTTCTTAACACTCGCAATGCACTCTACCTTAAGAGATTTTAACCATATCATCTCCCATTGAGGTGTATGTTTTATTTCTGTCATGCATTTAGGTAGCTTGAATTTTTCATCATCATCTCATTTGTTATATTGTGGCACCTTCTAGATTGATCCATCATCCACACCATATATCGGCTATGTCGATGGTGCAAGTTGCTTCTCCTAGAATCTAGCCTGGACAGCTTGGGCCATTTTTACCCCCATGCATTCGTTAGTCCTCTCCAACGGCGTATGAATTGGACCTGCCAAAAATAACCAGTTCGAATATGATGCAGTTATAGGTTTTTTAGTCGATACCCTTGATCATCACATCCTTCATTTTCATGTTCATTTAGATTCCTTGTCATTTGTCATGCAATTGAATGGCATGTATTGTGGGAATAACCATGTCCTTTTTAGAAGATATTTACGAGTGAGGTTCTTAGTGCGTGAATTTGAAACCATTACATTCAATCATGTGCCTAGAGACCAAAATCACTATGTCAATAACATTGCAAAAAATATTCTATATTGGCACTTATCACATGCATTTAACACAAGAAAATAATCATAAAACACCTGGTGAACCATATACTCGTCATATATAAAAATATGCATATCCATAATATGTATCGACAAAATAATAAATGTTTTGGAGTCCAATACTATAAATACATCCGATATGCCCATAGCATGTTACAAAATCAAAAATGGGGGCACCACACACCCCTACATATAATCATTATCTGGAGGGTCTAGAGGGCCCAATTCCTCGGCTCCAGCAGCCAACAGATCTGAACTGCTTGTTCGACCATTTCCATGCACCGCATGACCCCTCACCACTCATAGGATATCCTTATACATCCCTCGATGTAATAGTCCTCAATATCATGCCATCCGCGCTCAGATATGTCGATATGCATTAGCTCACACCCGCGATGGACATCCTCTAGCAGAGCCTCATAGTCAGAACTCTGGTCTCCTCTCGCTCTACTAGACTCTGCAACCCCTAGTGCTGTGGGTTTTCCCATATACCCTGTTGGCTTCATCAGTGCTATATCTACATACCAAAAGTTGCGAATCAATACCACATACATATTCTAAAAAATTTCAAATGCATCATAATATATAAAAAATTTCACTGACCATCTAGTCCCCATGCTCGACCTGACGAAAGTGGCAAGTGAGGGTCCTCTGAAATGTCATACCATGGTATGGATAGTAATCTATATATAGTGGAATATGATCCCAATGTGCGAATAATTTGGGTCAGAACACTCGTTCGACTCCCCCGCCTCCTCTCCGTAGTAGCTGCCCCCAGCGGCGCATCCTAGGCTCCCGTGGGCCCCCATCCTGGATCTACACGAGGCCGAAGTGCGGGGATCTTCTCGAAGAAGAACGAGCATAACATTGTACCAAAATAACAGTCATCGTTCACTTGTTTCTTGCATAGCAATAACTATAGTTTCATCGACGACAACATCATCTGGGCCCACCCATTGTAGGTCCCACTCAAAACACCCTCAACTAACATCATCTGCCCCCCAGTGATGTGATGGAATGTGTGGTTGCCCAGGATCCACAGTACTTCTATGATGAAAGCCCTTGTCTCTAGCCTCTCAAGATCACCAATTGGTATGGTTGTGCCCTTAGCACGAACATCCAATATACATTTTCATTCCATGAACTCTGATATGTTCTGCCCTGGAGGTAATACTGGATGTATATTTCCCACCACCCCTAATGATGAGAGTCCAGTTAAGAATTAGATTTCTTGTATGGTCAACTCGATCCTGTGCCCCTTCACCATAAAGGTATCCTGGTCTTGATCCCAGTAGTTGACTATCCTGAACAGCAAGCGCTCCCCTGCCCTCATCAATGGGTTCTCAGCCAACTTGAAAACCATGTACCTCACAAGTGCGCCTCAGACCACCTGATACCCCTATATCTAAGCACGAAGCGAATCTGAATACTTCTCTCACCATTTGATCTTTGACTCTGCCATACCTGCACAAACCCATCATGTTTTTCAGCTCAGAGAAAGATAAATTTCATCCTAACTCATCAAGTCCCGGTCCCTAGCCAAAAACAGGACAAAACCCACTCCCGAACCAACTCGTAGTTTCCAGCCTCTATACCTGCAAGCTCGATGTTTTCCCCTCTAGAAAATGCGAGCCAGGTTGAAGTATAGGCCCTAAACAGTGTAAGTCAACCGTGAGGAAGGGCAGAGTGTTGTCCTTGAGCCTCGGGCACCTAATCTAAAAAATTGAACTATTAAAAAAGTAGAGTAGGGTTAGGCCACCAACCTGCAAGTGACGAATCTAGATTCCAACAGTTGGTTTGTCTACTATGATGGCCGCAAGATTTTGGGCCTTCTCCTCCTCTCTACATGCACTGCAACTCCACTAGCAAATGAACTAAATTGGATGGAAATTTCCATATTAAAATAAAAACCCTAATTTTTCTTTCGCCAATTGCGACAAAACTGTAGCTTGGTTTGATGAATCGTCAGCACCATTGGAAAGCTCTCACCGAGCTCTAGAATGGGTACCCTTTTGTTTCTGGTAATTTGACACTTCACACCGAAGCCTCTTTTCCAAGAAGGGTCACTTTGCCGCCTTTTAAAATCGGATTTCTTCACTTGTGCTGCTTGTACTTGGGGCACCACTTTGCCTTCATACTTGTCATCATGTATGTTTATTTTCGTCATGAGTAACCATATTTTTCTCATGATTTTATGGTCCCCACCGGGCCTATTCTGTGTGGAAACCTCATCGATTCACCCTTATTCAGAGCATCCGAGTTGAGTCACGATTGCATTCATGGACTCAATCATGAGTCCTTTTGCATCCTATTACAGTATTCCATCCTTTTTTTCCTTGTCCCTCTCTCATGTCACCGATTTTGGGCTCTAGTGATGTTGTCCCCCATCCCCCCAGGATTCGAGTTAGTTGTTGCCAAGTCATCCATGATTTTTATGCGGTGACAAGGGAAGTCGTCCATCCACTACTCAGTATCCCATATTCCATCGTCATCCCTGGTGTCAGTACACTAGTCACTTCATTATGATCCATCGTGCCTTAATTCAGGATTCCTCATTGCCTCACCTAGGGCGGACCTCCTTTTGTTGACATCAGTACATTCATTCCAGAAGACAGGTCTAGAGGGTGGTCTACCTTAGTCCCATCTTCCATTCTTGTTCTGTGCCTCGAATCAAGAAAAGGGACTCATCATTTCCCTTTGACTTGATCGTTTCTCATCTACGCTTCAACTCATTATTGCATGATCAATATTCGTATACTTGATGGTTCAGCGATCCAGTAGATTGTACCAGTGATTCCTGGGTGTGTGTGATATGTTTCAAACCTCCTGAGGGGGTGGCCCTTCAGGTAGCCCCACTTTCCCAGATGACCTCATATTATGCTACAACCTCAGATGCAGCTCCACATATTTTATAGGTTCAATTCCAACCGCTTGTAGTTCCCTTAGCATGCATGTTTCACTCAGATGATCCATTCATATTTGCAGAGCCCTTTCCTATTTATCAGGGCTTATTTGGTTGTTATTATGTCTCATGTACTCAGATATTATTGTATTCAGTCCTGGCTATTGTCCATGGTGCACTATGTATGTGAGATCCATTATATTGTTGTCTGCCCCATTTTATTCCAGCATGTCATTTACCATTTATCATGTACTTTATAGCTCAGTCCCATTTCGATGGGCGCACCATTATTCTTTGTAATTTTTCATCTCAGTAGGCATAGGTATGCCTCCCCTGCCTCATTGGGAATAGGTACCCAAACATTAAAGGAGACTTATATCATTTGTAGGTCCTGCCCCCTCGATTATGGTCCTCTCTTGCTCCACTCCGTGTATGTATCTCTCTATCTCTGGCTCGCCTTCAGTGTCTAGTGATTGTGTTCTTACAATGTACTTCAGTCATATGATTAGCTCCTAACGCTCGCACGTTGGGGGGAAATATGTGACACCAATTTTTGGTCATGTAACCATTTACAATTAGATGGATCGAAGTACAACATGTAAGACCAATTTTACCATTGTAAAATTTCTTTCACTATAAGAAATAAATTAATAAACCATATTTTATTAAGTTGTTTATGGTTTAAACAAGAAACCCCATAAGGAATAATTAAATAAATTCTTATTTATTTGATTTTCCTCTAGGAATAATTAATTAAACCATTGTTTAAATAATATTCTTGGTCATATTTAACCTGATTATGAGGCATAATTAGATAAATCATTATTTATCTTATTTTTCTCTAGGAATAATTAATTAAATAATTATTTAGTTATTATTCCTTGTTCAATTCACCTAGAAATAATTAAACAAATCATTATTTGTTAATTATTCCTTAATCCCATTTTTAAATGATAAATAAATCATTTATTTGTTTATTATTTCTAAATAAAGGTATTTAACCAATTTAAATACCTTTTCCCTCCAAAAAAATATAATAAAATATTCCAAGCGGTTAGATCTAGATCTTGGTTAATAATATTTTATTATTCGCCATTATCGAGGATAACACAATATTTTGTTATGAATAGGAGGTTTTTCTATTCATTATTCACTTTGATCACTTTCATTGTCACGCTTTGATTATACTCATTACTGCTACTACTTTCTTTGCTTCTTGAGCTCCCATAGAGTTCAACATATTTCGGATTTTCTACACCATTGAGAGAGAGAAACTTCTGGATATGAAGCGTTGAGGACAACCAAGAACCCATCCCATTGAGGGGCACTGGTAACATAATTCTTTGTTCCCTACCCAGGTGTTATAATACATATAAAATTCTTTATATCTTGTCTTTTCCATTGGATGTATGGATCATTTCTTATTTATTTTCACTGTTTAACTACTTTTACTACATGGATCGGGTTTCTGGTAGCATTTTTTTTAACTATAACTTGGAGATCTAAAGAAGTTAATCAACCATATTTTTTGTTAGGTTTTTTTGTCACATGCAGCTAAAGTGAGATATTTTCGTACACTTGTGTTAAGAATTTATTCTAACAAAGGGCAACAAAGACATAAGAGGGATGTCTCAAAGGTGAAGTGTTTCAGATGTGGAGAGATGGGCCACTTTGCATCACAGTTCCCTTTGAAGGAAAAGTATAAGTATGAGAAGCAAGATCCAAAAGTTGCAGCCGCGAAGATCGAGTGGGATGAGTTCGCCATGAGTGCCCACACTTATCTAAGTGAGAAATGGGGCAACATAGAATTGTAGTTAATTTTAACTTTAGTTGGGCAGGATCCTTGAGGAGCCCACATCTTTGATCATAACCTTGCTATGGGTGCCCTTGATCAGAAGTAGCGGGATGGAAGAGTTTTCAGTGGGAGCCGAAGAGTGATGGGGCGACAGTTGTAGTAGGTAGCAACACCTACTTCTGGAGCAGTGCAGAGCAGAGCAACATCAACACAATGCACAATAGTGCAGAGTAGCAGCAACGTTGTGCATCAGAGGGACAATGTAGTATCTATCAACAGTCAGAGTCTTCAGCACCGAGGTGCATCCACTAAACACTTGTTTAGTTTGTGGGTGATATTAGTTGCTTCTCTCAGAAACTGAGTTGCAGTGCAAATGCAATGTTAGTAGTGGCAGTGTTAGCATCATAGCAGATGTAACACTTGAGAGGGAGCTATAGTACGGATGCAAAAGTGGCAATGGAAATGTCATGGTCAATAATATAGTTGTAGCAGCAGTGCAGTGGTTGGTGGACAAATTTTCAGACATTAGCAGCGTAGAGGATGTTGCACGGTCATAGCAGTATGCAGTAGGCATGTTGTTAGATCAATTTCGTCACTAAGAGGGAGTGTTTATTTTTGGTAGCATCGGAAGTGCTCTAAGTCTCAAAATTTGTGGAGAGGCTTAGGCACTGGTATTCCAAAGAAACCAAAAACTTTTTGTAAAAATTCCATTCATAATAAGCTTTATTATAAAAATTAATTATTCTAATGGGGACCCTAATTCTAAACTTAGGGAAATTAAATAATTAAAGGGTGTTAATAAAATAGAGTGAGAATGATCTAGAAAAAATGAAGATCAAGTGAAGTTATAATCTTAACTGTTGATTAGAGATCTAATCTCGGTAATTGGTTTATCAATGATAAGACTATAATGGAAGACTTGAGGGTCATTTGGAAAGACACACCAAGTGAATAAAGTGATTTAATTCTTCTGACAGAGAAAGTTCTCAGACGAAAATCAGATCTAAGTAATTCCAGTTGCAATGAGGGGAAAAGACAATTATTGGTCGGAAGATCTTCTCTGGGACCAAGAATACATAGCAGAGAGGTAGCAGAACTAGTAGAGGAAGCAAAAAATCCTCCAAAGGGTGTGACGTGGGTTCCAGAAGGGGTGACGCAGGCCCATGCAGGGCCCACGCAAAGGTTGCACAGTGTTTTCATGAGATAGTCCGAGATTTGTCAGGAGATCGGGGTTATGAGCTAGGAGGGATGGAACTTGACTTTACGAGGAGATGATCGATCCTAGAGAGGAGGTGACACAATGCACAGATGTCCCCAAGTAGGCCTATGCAAATACTACATAGAGGCAACATAGAGGGTGTTGGGGTTCTGTCAGTTCAGCTATCGGATCAGCCGGGACTTGCAGTGCGAGGTAAAGCTCACTATATTTTTTTTTTGTCGTGATTTATCTACACTAGATGGAAAACAAGGCATCCATAGATTGTATTAAAAAACTGTTGCTTAATATGTCGAATGTGATCGAATAAAGTGCTTAAGAAGTTTGATTAGTTTGTCCTTTAGAATTGACTATTAACTGAAGTATGCTTTAACGAAAAATGACATAAACTGGCAGCATAAATGAATGAAATAATAGCAATAATCAGAGAGAAGAAGAGGCAAACAATTTGATGACAGAGTTCGTCCCTCCTGGACTACATCTCCAGGTCCGCTTTTAAGTGGGCGTCTGTTTTTATTAGGATTTAACTTGAAGAATATTTACTCTGAAATGGAACATAATGACTATGCTTGCAGGAACTTCTGAACCCTGTAAATAGAAAGTACTCTTCCCCACCTTTTTGACGCCTGTCTCCGTGCTCAATTCCGACCACCGACAGTTGAGCAATGCTGAAAACAAAATCACTTATGTCCTTCTAAAACTGAACTCAAAATGCACAATGTCTTCCAAATATCCAAGATGAACTTCATGAGAATTTCCATGGCTTAAATAAACTGAATCGAACCTCTGAATTCCAATTTTAGCATTTGGTTGAGGATTTTAAGTGATAAAGGGTCTTGGTCCTATCATTTTCATAACCCTAGGGATAAAAACCCTTAACCTTAGCACTGATTTAATTCCAAAAACCCAAATTTGGACTATATAATAAAATCTTAGCCTGATGGTTAGGCTAACCGGGTGGAGGTGACAAACTTTTGGCATGTGAACAACGTGACGGTCAGGATTAGTACCGACAATTACGGTCTATCCCGACGGTTAGGGTCTAGCAGTCACAGCTTACCCTTATCGCATACCTGTCACATGTGATCCCCGTCGGCGGTCTCTGCAGAGTTTACCACTGGCAGACATCAAACAACTCCTGCCGCGATCAGTTGAAACCTGTCACATGTTTTAAAAATCTCCAACATGGTTTGATGGTAGCTAGCGGTTTATCCCTTAGCACTATGGGTTGTTTTAACATTTTTTTTAAACAATGTTTTAAAACTCCTAAACCTTATCATAAAGGTTTATGAAATGTTTTTTTTAACTTTGCGCTTTTAGGTTTTAGACTTAGGAATAGGTTTTAATATTTAGGACCTAGGCTATCACTTAGGTCTTTAAACCTTAGGCCTTAGATGATGTGGATAGGGTTTTGACTTAGGTATTAGGGTTTTAGATCTAGGTATAGCTTTTAACCTTAGACCTTTACAATGTACTTTTAAACCTTAGTTTAGGATTAAAACCCTTTACATCATATCACAAAAATTAGATCCTTATGACATCTGGAGGACCTTTTCTGACCGACCTTGGAAAAAATGCGTGTATAAGAAGAAGCTGAATTTGGTCATTGAGCTAGCGAGTTAATTTGGACCTTTCTGCGGGCCCCATCTTGATCGAATCCTCTTGGATTAAATATGCTATTATAAAAATTAATTATTCTAATGGGGACCCTAATTCTAAACTTAGGGAAATTAAATAATTAAAGGGTGTTAATAAAATAGAGTGAGAATGATCTAGAAAAAATGAAGATCAAGTGAAGTTATAATCTTAACTGTTGATTAGAGATCTAATCTCGGTAATTGGTTTATCAATGATAAGACTATAATGGAAGACTTGAGGGTCATTTGGAAAGACACACCAAGTGAATAAAGTGATTTAATTCTTCTGACAGAGAAAGTTCTCAGACGAAAATCAGATCTAAGTAATTCCAGTTGCAATGAGGGGAAAAGACAATTATTGGTCGGAAGATCTTCTCTGGGACCAAGAATACATAGCAGAGAGGTAGCAGAACTAGTAGAGGAAGCAAAAAATCCTCCAAAGGGTGTGACGTGGGTTCCAGAAGGGGTGACGCAGGCCCATGCAGGGCCCACGCAAAGGTTGCACAGTGTTTTCATGAGATAGTCCGAGATTTGTCAGGAGATCGGGGTTATGAGCTAGGAGGGATGGAACTTGACTTTACGAGGAGATGATCGATCCTAGAGAGGAGGTGACACAATGCACAGATGTCCCCAAGTAGGCCTATGCAAATACTACATAGAGGCAACATAGAGGGTGTTGGGGTTCTGTCAGTTCAGCTATCGGATCAGCCGGGACTTGCAGTGCGAGGTAAAGCTCACTATATTTTTTTTTTGTCGTGATTTATCTACACTAGATGGAAAACAAGGCATCCATAGATTGTATTAAAAAACTGTTGCTTAATAATAATAAGCCCTCAGATCTGTTGCATTAATTTTCCTGCATTGGGTTTTTCTGGGGACTTCCGTCCAAAAATAATGGTGTCCTATGTGTAACTTATTCTTTGATCAGTATCCTTATTCCATAATCATAAAGTATTAAGTGAAGGTTGCTTCAATAATTTAATTCAATATTTTCATGAAGAAATCTGAAAATAATTGTGTAATGTAATTTACAAGTAGATGAAGTAGATTTAATTAGTTGCAATAGGATTCCTAATATTGTAAGATCTAGGAATTTTCACATCTCCTAGCTACCATGTTTGTATCTTCTTCATAATGGATATTTTTATTATTATTTATCTTCACCCTCCAAAGGGTCTAAATGAGTGTTAGAACCTTCTAAGTTGAAGTTTCGATGTAATTTTCTTGGTCCAAGGTTCCTTCAGCCTCTTCATTATGGTCCCTTTGGCACTTCTTCTTTGCAATTTTTCTCTTGTATCCTATCCTTCATGAACTACCTTGAGGATCATATTGTCATGTGAAGATAGCAATGCATGTAAATGAAATTCACCCATGATAAGACAACATCAGTCTTGAAATATCCTAGTCTATATTTTTCCTTATGCAACATGTTGATCAAGTTATGATAGAGTGGAGGAATGAGAAGGAGGATCAATAATTGCACAGTGCACAGTTACAGAAGGAAGTGATGAAGGTCTAGTCACTATGACTATGCAATGCACATTGGATGGGGGACTGAGAGGGAGAATTGCACAGTTGAGGGAGATAGTGATATGGTGAGGCAGACTTGCTCACTATGATTGTGCAATGTGTAGTTCTGGAGAGATTGAGCCAAGTGATTGTTCAGTTGTGCAATTAAAGGACTGGGGGATGCCTTACTATTGTCTTAGACTGCGTAGTGCATAGTGGAAGACTAATTGGGAGAGAGATTGTGAAGTTTTAAAGGGAAAGAGATAGATAATGAGCACTGTGATTTTGCAATGCATATTTCTTGGAGGGAGAAAATATCAACAAGTTGCAAAGATAGTGAAAGCTCTAAAAATGGCTTAGTGTGGGATCAATGAGGAAAGGGAGAACGAGACATGCAAACAAATCCTAGAATAGTGATCTCACACTCATATAACATTAAAAAAAGCCAATAAAATGCACATTAGCCAAAATCAACATGAATACCTTGAAGTGACAGAAAAATGATGCTTATTTCTAAGTGCAATAGTTGAAACGTAGCTTTGTAACACTTATAATACAAGTTACAACACAAGTTTTGACTGCAACCAAAAAGTGCGCTAAGTTGAGGGAATGTCTCTAGATCATATTCTTATGACTTGTAAGATCATATAATGTATAAGAGTACACTAGAGCTTCCTCTAGTGATGCACTAAAGTGTGACACATGCAAGAGTGAAATCAGTTAAAAGTGACACTTGCGACAGTTAGAAAAATTTAAAACAACACTTGCAAAAGCTTAATAAAGTTAAAGTAACACATGCTAAAGAAAATAGAACCAAAAAGTGACACTTGTGAAAGTGAAATAAAAAAAAAGAGAAAATCATGAAGTGAAATAGACACTTATGAAAGAAAAAGAGATAGTTGAGGAAACTTGCTGGGATGATAATACCATTTCAACTAAGAGTGAGAGAATGATTGACTCACAAGATTGAATTCTCACTATCAACTAAGATTGTGCACTAAATGTCAACAAGAATTGTGCATTCAATGTATTTATGAACTATGCAGTCACTGTCACCAAGGGTTGCATATTGATTATCACTAGCAGTTACACAATCACTATCATTGGGAACTACGTAGTCATTGTATCTAGGGACTGCACAAACACCACTCTTAAGGATTCTACAATTCTTGTCTTCAAGGCTAAACATTTACTACCGATCTTGCCAGAAGAGGGTGCGTTTGAGAATTGATCAAAATTTAAGCATGTGTAATCAAGTGACTTTGACAGTTAGAATCTCATAAAAAAGTGTCAACCAATCAAGAAGTCAACTTGAGGTGACAGATCGTGAGACCATAAGTAGGCTCCAAAATTCAAGTGTAAGAAAATTTTTGGAGGGTGTTTATCGCAACAACAACACAACATCAACAATGTACCCCTAAAACAATATCATATGAGAGTTGAGACCTCTTACGACCTATGTATCAACATCATCGATGTAACTACACCCCCCAATCGTATAATATGTGAGACCTCTTTAAAGCTATGTATCAACATTATTAATGCACCCCTTTGAAAATGGGTTTGGGTAACTATAATGCCTATGAATTTTTTTGAAGACTCAGTGTTCAACTTAAAAATGACCTCAATTGGTTTGTGGTCACATCTTAAATCATCAATTCGGGATGGAGAAAAACATTCTTATGCATTTTTAGATGAAAATCCACCATTTCCATGGTACTTAACCATCCAAAATTTTATTGTTTCCTATCATGTGTCTAGTATTTTTAACACATTTTTAAGAGGTGGTTTGTATTTCCATGGTGAATGGATGGGTTAATTTAAAAATAGTGTAACTCGATATGGCCAACTTGATGATAGTGATGGCACTGAATTAACTAGTTTTTTCATCATGGCTATTATATTTTCATAAATTTAATAATTAAAATCACTTTTCTAATCCTTAAAATAATTTTTAATATCTTCAACTTCATGGCGTGTTTGAAGTAATCAAAAAATTGTCAACAAGTATTCATCACAAAATTAATAGGTTTCAAGTTATTAGGGATATGAAATAATTCAAACTAAATTTATTACTTGAAAATACCTCCAACTCAATCATCAGTATCAATTTCCCCCACTTTATCATTGGTGTATTTATTAAGCAAATTCACCTCTCTAGACATGATCAATTTTCTTCAAGAACATCCATATTTTCATGAATTATCCATAAAAATGTAAGAACATTAATAAAAGTGCTTTTGTTCATTGAAATTATTGATCATGAGATTGTGTTTAGAAATTATTTCTTCACTTCTTTCCATTATTTAATTTTTTAAAGATGTCGCTAATGGAAGAAAATGCCTAATATTTCTATGCTCTCTTAGAATGGAAGAGACAAGACTCTAAAATTTCAATATTTATTTCACAATTTACACCTTTCAATCTCCTTATTTAATTTTTGGTGGGTCATTTAAATTTTTTATTGTAGTTGGTCACTAAAACAATTCTTGTTCCTAACCATTCATAATAAGAATCAAGCACCATGACATGCAAATTTTTACATTATTTGATCTCATATATTCACTAGAAATCATAATAACATCCATGAAACCTTCAATAATGGAAGAAGGAATTTTTATTTCTTGAGTGAAAATAAATATGGATCTAAAAATTAGGTTCTAACCTATGACCTCTATGAATTGCTTCTTTGAAAATTTTGTGACCTCTCTCTAAGTGCGTCCCCTTTGTATTAACATGAGGTTCAATTATGGATCTTAATCTTATATATTTTTTCCATCCCCATCCAATTCCATAAGCCCTTTCTTTTCAAGCATTGCTTTCAACATTAGGAAAGGCCTTGAAATCCCAACCTTCATAGTTGGTGAAGAAATTAAAGAATATTTTTGAACTCCCACTACTTGACTCCTCTTCGCATATGGGTTTGGCTTTGGTTGATTGTGCCTTGATGGACATTGGAATATGGAATGTTAGTATGAATCTTTTGTCGTAAAATATCACTTTAGCTATGCATAACAAATAGCCCTAACATCGATTATGGCTGCCAAATATCTTTAAATTTGCAATTAGGTGATCCAAATAACGCTGCACAAATCCGGATCTAAGCATAAAAGACATTAAGAAGATAACGTAAAATGTGGCTCCATGCATCCAATAGACAAGACAAGAACGATGTATTTGAAAGAATTTTTTATATTATATTGAAAGGGGGCACTTGAGAGGAAAACAAGAAAGGTTTTTTCCGGTTCTCCTCAATGGGATGGGTTCTTGACAGTCCTCAACATTTCAGATCTAGAATCTCTCTCTCTTGTTGGTGTAGAAAACCCAGACAAACATAGAACTCAATGGGAGCTCACAAGACAAAAATGGAGAAAATGTGACCAAGTGTATAGATCCAAAGTGATCTAATAGGCAACAAAAGGTGACTAATGAATGGGGAAAACCCTTCTATTTATAACAAAATATTAGGGCGGTCTAGAAACTTGGTGCATGAATAAAATATTATTAATCAAATTCTAGAACCACCCTTTAGGAATATTTTATTATATTTGTTGGAGGGAAAAGGATTTTTGACTTGGGTCAATTCCTTTATTTATAAATAATAAATAAATAAATTATTTATTTACTATTTTAAGGAAATGGTGGGAATATAATTAAATAAATAATGATTTATTTAATTATTTATAAATGATTTAGTCAATTTTAACTAGGAATATTATTTAAATAGGATTTAAATAACTTATTCCTAGGAAATAATCAAATAAATAAGGATTTATTTAATTGATTTCCTTGTTTTGGGTTAAATATGACCAGGAAATATAAAAAAATATAGATTTGTTTATTATTTCCTTTTGGGGTTTCCTGTTTATACCATAAACAACTTAATAAAGGTGTTTTACTAAGTTATTTCACATAGTGAAAGCAATTTTACTTAGGGTAAAATTGGTCTTACATGGTGTACTTGGGTTCATCTAATGATAATAGGTTAGATGACCAAAAAATGGTTTAACAGATTTCCCCCCAATGTATGAGTGTTAGGAGAAAATCGTATGACCGAAGTACGTTGTAAGAACTCAATCACTAGACATCAAGAGGGAAGTCAGAGAGAGAAATGTAAGGTAGTCTAATGTGCTAAAGGACTAGACCCTGAGGAGACGAGACTTACAGGTGCAACAAGTCTCTAGTTTATGAAGTGGTACCTGTGCAAAAGGCGGCGGGGGAGGCATACCTATGCCCACCGAGACAAAGTACAAAAGAATAGTATGTCCAGTAAACAAGGAACTGAACTATAAAGTACATGCTGGCATAAATGCAAGCCAGAAAAAATAGAATGATGAATCCCACATACATGTTGTGCTTGGAATAATAGCCAGGACTTATACAATAATAGTTTAGTACATGAGATACAAATACACCCCAAATGCCCCTTATACACGGGGAAGGGCTCGCAAAATCTGACTGATACATGCAAATCGAAGAGGTGTTGCAAGCAGCTGAGGCCGACATTGTCAAATGTAAGAAGCTGCATCAAAGGCGGAAATGAAGAAGTCATCCGAGCATGTGGGGGGCTACCTGCAGGGCCACCCCCTCATGAGGGTTGAGACATCTCACACACACCCGGGAATCACCAATAGCTAATGCTGCATCACTGGACCATCAAGTATACGGATCGCGATCATGTGGAAAGTAGCTCGAACCAAGGTACACCGCCCTCTAAACCTGGCTTCTAGAGTAAATGAGCTGATGTCGACAAAAGGAGGTCCAACATAGGTGAGGCAATAAGGGATCCCCAACTAAGGCGCGAGAGAAAATAGTGGAGCGACTAACAGACGGACACTACTGATGATGATGAAATGGGGAATACTGAGTAGTGGATGGACGACTTCCCTTGTTAGAGCATAAAGGGCATGAATGGCTTGGCAGGGATTGACACAATATCATGAGGGATAGGGGACAATGGTACTGAAGGCCATAATGTGCAACACGAGAGAGGGACCAAGCAATGAAGGATGGAAGGCTATAGCAAGATACAAAGGGACTCGAGATAGACTCCATGACCGATGATGACTCAACTCGGATGCTCTAAACAAGGGCGACTCGATTGTGCTGCCACACAGTCAAGGTCCAATGGGGGACCATAAAAACATGAGTACAATAGGGTATCTCATGACGAAAATCAACACTAACAAAGACAAGTAAGGAGGCAAAGTGGTGCCCCAAGTACAAGTGTTGTAAGTGAAGAAATTCAATTTGGAGGAGAGGTGAATAGACCCTTCGTGGACAAAATGTGTCTTGGTGAAGTATCAAAACATGAAAAACTAATGGATACCCATTTGAGTGCTCGGTGAGAGCTTTCCAACGGTTTAGACGGTGTGTCAAACAGGGCTATAGCTTGGTCGCAGTGGGCGAAAGAAAAAACAGGGGTTTTTCTTCTAATAAGGCATTTTCCCTCCAAAATCATTCATTTGCTTGTGTAGCTGTGGTGAATGTGGAGAGGAGAGAAGGCCCTAAATCTTGCGGCAATTATAGCAGACAAACCGACCATTAGAATCGCGATCCATCATTTGTAGGTAAGAGGCCTAATCCTACTCTTTGTTTTTGATGGATTCAAAGTTCAGATTAGGGTCTTAAATCTCAGTAACTACTCCTACTTCATCATTACGGTTGGGTCACACTTTTTGGGGCAAAAACTGCAACCTGGGACGCAGGTTTGCGCCTTAAAAGTGCGACCTGGCCCAGGATTTGGCCAAAAAGTGGGACCTGGTAGATGGAGGTGGTTTCAGTGCTGGTATGGGCTGAGATTCAGTTTTGGTGCGAGTAAATGTATTTTTTCTTATCTGTAGACTGACAAAGATGATGGTTTTGTGCAGATATGGTAGATATACGGATCAAGTGGAGAGAGAGAGACCTAGGTACATTACGGACGGAAATCCAAGCGGATCAGGGTGTCCGTCGTGCATTGGCTAGGTTTGGGGTTCTGAAATTTGTGGAGAACCCTTTGATGAGGGCTAGGGAGTCCTTGTTGGCTTGGATTATCAGTTATTGGGATACATATCATGAGGTGTTTATAGTGCAGGGGCACAGGATTGAGCTGACAGTCCAGGATCTGTATTTCCTGACTGTTCTCCCACCATTAGGGATGGTGGGAAATACACAGCCAGTGTTACCGCGGGGGCGTAACATCATGGAGTTCGTTGAGCGACATTGTCGACCAGGTGTCCAAGTCAAAGGGACTCGGATATCGATTGGAGATCTAGAGAGGTTGGAGACCCGGGCAGTGGCAGCAGCAGTGTTGCGGATCTTGGGCAGCTAGGCGTTCCATCACATCACTGGAGGGCAGATGATGATTGTAGAGAGTGTGTTGGGTGGGACCTCTTGTTGAGCCTCAAGATTGTGCTATCTTTCATCTTACTTTACCTCATTTTCCTTTGTCCATTGTTATCCCAGACCCAATTGATCAATGAATTTAGTTAAAATTACTTTTAGAATGATTTACATGACTAACTTGCTAAGTTTTGTGATTTTTGTCATTGTAATGCATTTTGACCGGAACTAGCTGCAGAATGCAGACATTCCGTAGCTAACCGGCAATTCTGCAGCTATCTTCACGTTTAGGCATGTTCCAGGTGGTCTCTCAAGAAAAACCACATATGGGTATATTCCACGTCATGTCTACATTGTTCGTTGCTCACCATGAAGGAAAAACCGAATTCTGGATATGGTTTTGGTACGTGGGAACACATTTAAGAAGGCAGACTTCTAATAGGATTGTCTTAGTCCAGATGTCCTTTTCCTTTTTACGCAGCCACTTCAAGAGTCCTAATGTGATTTCGATAAGGAAAGACAATGATCCTGGAATTGTTGCAAGTATTGTTATGTAAATTTGTTATAAAAACACTTGGGAAACCGAGAGCTAGGCTAGATTTTGTTCCAGATTTTGCTTAGATTTTGTGCTACATTTCTGAAGACGCAGATTGCTCTGTTCAAGTTATTTCTCCTTTAATGAAGAAGACAGTATTGTTTTGAAAGCGTTGATTTGATTTGGAGTTAGATTCCATCTGGTGGTAGAGGGCCCCTGCCTCCTGCACGGTTTTACTTGCATAATTTAGATAAGTATCTTAGTTGCCTTTACGTTTTTTTGAAGTTTGAGTTCATAGTCAATTTCATTAGCCACTATAGTTATACTCGTTCTAAAAACTCTTCCAAAAGAAGAAACCCTTCCAAAATATTATGATAATGAATGGGAAATGGCTATAGTGTTGTAGGATTTAATTGTAATTTCTTTTGTTCACTATCACAGTTACACTTGTTCTAAACACTCTTCCAAAAGAAGAAACTCTTCCAAAAAAATCCTTATGATGTCTAAGGCATGACTGTGATAATGAATGTTTCAGTTGTTTGTTTTCACTAAGTAACATAGCTGACCTTGCTCTTAAAACGCTCTTCCAAAATATCATAATGATGGGTAGGAGACAGTTGTGATATCTTAGTTTTTAAATTGCTTTCAGTCTTTATGTTTGCATTTGCACTGAATTGTACAGTCAGGATTGTTCTAAGAAACTCTTCCAAAATACCAATCATGATGGACAAACAGGCTGTATAATCCCATAGATTAATGCATGATAACTTAGTTAGGATACTCCGGAGTTTAATTGCATTTAACTCATGCTCTGTTATTTTGTTTTGAGTTTGATAATGACTTGTTAGTTCAGCACTGTTTTAGACTAGTGACATCTTAAGTTCAGTTTTAGCTTAACTCATTGCATTTTCACTCCACATTTAGTTGTCATCCACTGCATATTAGATTACATTAGTTGTTAAACTTAACAATACGGCCTTCATTATTTACAAAATCTCTTCTTGTTCCAAATTTATAATTGATTCATAACCATATGAACAGAAGACAGTATCATTTCAAGGCCTGAGGTACTTTTGCAACTTCTTTACTACTTCATAAACAGAGCCTTTCCTCAAAAGACTACTTTAAAAAGAAATCTATAACTCTTGGGTGAGGTTTAGTGATGATTAACTAAGTTGTAGAATAGAGTTAGGAACTAGTCTTAGAGTAGAGATCTTATGATGGTATCAATGTTTTCCTTCAAATATGCTTCAACAAATCTCTAATCATGGATAAAATGTTGCATCATTATAAGCTAGTTGTTTAATTTTTTAGTTAGGAGAATTTGCATACTTAGCTGACCACTTCTCAAGCTCTCTCTCAAAATACCTTTGATGAAAGAATTGGACAGGTTGAGTTTATGTTTTGAGTCATTTGCTTAAAATTCATTATCAAGCTTTGTTTCTGCTTAGTCATAGTTTAGATTTAATTCTGTTTCAATATTTGCAATTGCATTTGTCATCTGTCATCAACCAATTAGGCTTCACTCTATTTTTAATCATTAGCTTCTTTCCACTAGCTTTCTAGTCATTTTCCTTGTGAACATAAAACTACCAAAAGACCAAAAACATCATAAATCATCACAAAATACCAAAAACATCATAAAACACTAAACACAACGCATTAAGAGACAAACACCTAGGCACATATGGTGCACTTCACTTCAGCAGTTTACCAACCCTGGTTGACAATTAAATGAACTCAATTTAGAAGACTAGGTTGAGACCAAACATTTTGGCGTCGTTGCCGGGGAAGTGAAAACTAGGTAACCTTTGTTTCTTAGCATCCAAAAACAATTATATGCGTAGGGAGAGAGATTCAAGGGGAAGATTTATAAGCAGCAGAAGCAGAAGTTGGATTTCTAGAACACCACTTGTTTCATCTAGATCCAGAACTAGTACACCTTCAACTCAGACCCACATTCCATCCCTTACTGATCCTGGACTTCTAGAAGATCTAAGGTCAGCTATTCCATTAGAAAAACCTTCCACTTCATCCACTGAACCTGCCATAGAAGAGGATTTAAAAACTCCTGTTAGGGACACAAATTCCACTTCCACAGGAGAGTCAACCATGGCAGAAGAAGGAGGAGGAGGAGTCTTTAATGGAGAACACACACTATTTGGAGGTAGAGGTAGAGGTAGAGGAGAAGGAGGTAGAGGTGCAGATGGAGGAAGAGGTAGAATAGGAAGCTCTTTTGGTTTCCCTATAATTGATGAAGAAACCAATACAACCATGAAAAACATTTCACCCTCTGTCCTTCCAAACTTCTATGGACTTAAAACTGAAGATCCTGAAACCTTCTTATTTGAATTTGAAGTTCTGTGTAGAACTTATGACTACTTACAAGATGCTCAAAAACTGAAATTATTCCCTTCAACCTTGAAAGGAGCAGCATTGAAGTGGTTCATGAGTCTGATCAGCAGTTCTATTAGAACATGGGAAGACATGAAACAAGCATTTCTAGAGAGATATTTGGATTATTGTATGCCGATTAATCATAAGGAAGAAGTGTTTAAGATGTTACAAAAAGAAGATGAAAATTTGGAAGATTTGTTGGAGAGATTTAATTACAACATCAAAAGGGAAAAAATGGAAAACCTAGATCAAGACACCTTAAAAACTCTTTTGTTGAAAACAATTAGGGATGAATGGTTGGATATCCTTAACATGATGGGAAAAGGGGATATATCACAACTCACATTACCTGAAATATCTGAGTTATGTATCAACCTTTCCAGAGGGAAATCCAAAACTGTCAAAGGTCCAAGAGATCCTGCTTTTGCAAGGGCAAGTAAATCTGCTTCTGGGATAGTAAGTAGATCAGAAATAGGACACATGCTTGATGATTTTAAATCTGACATCTTAGGGAGTCTTAGTGAACAAATAGACACCCTCAAGATACAAAACAAGCAAAAGGCTGAATCTAATGCCTTGGAAATCTTTTGTCCCAAATGTAGAAAGAAACATGCCTTGAGAGAGTGTCCTTTGGATGTAAAAGTTGTAGAAACCTGTGTCATTTGTTCTTAAAAACATGAAACCAAGAATTTTCCTTCTCTTACTGGTCTCAAGGCTATTTTTTAGGAGGAAACTCCTACAGATTCCACAGAGTCTCTCAATTTTGTGTCTAGAAGGCCTTGGCAGGGACCTCAAATACAAGGATTCCATGATCAAATGTATAATCAACCTCCACCTTGGAATTCTTGGCAGCAACCTTGGCCCCAATTTCAAAATCAATCTCAATCTTGGGCACAAGGAACACAAAGTCCCTATGGAAGATACTCCCCATATTATCAGTATCCACCATCCTATCCACCATATTCACATTTTTATCCTCAAATCCTCAACAAAATTTTCCTCAAAATCTTCAACAAAATTTTCAACAAAATCCTCAACAACATCATCAGAACCAACCACATCAAAATCAACCACTTTCATTACCATTCCCTCAAAAATCAAATCAATTGCCTGCTCAACCCATACCAAACCCAAATAATAAAAATCCTCAGAACACATACATGATAGAAGGCCAACAGTTTCCAACTTATTTAATTACTCCTCTAGACCTTAGTGATGTTCAACTTAGGTCTGGAAGAATACTTGAAAAAGAGGAAACCTTCTATGATTATACAAGAACAAGATAACTCTGAGGAAGACTCTCTACGGGTGAATAAAAGTCTTGAGGAAGACACATCCTTTCAAGACCCAAACACTGAAAAATCAAAGCAAAAGGATCCAATAATTTCAACTCCTGTATTAGAGCAACCATCCACATCTACTTCTATACCTCCCTTTCCAGAAATATTACAAATTGATAGAGGTGTAGAAAAACAAATTATGGTGCCTAATTATGATTTCCTAGATGAACCGAGAAATGTTTGCATTAAAATTCCATTATTACAAGTCATCAAGGAAATTCCAATTTTAGCCAAAACAATAAAGGAGTTGAGCATGAAGAAAACAAGAAAAAGAATAAGAGAAACAAAGAAAATTCAACTGGCAGGACAAATAGCAGATATTATGATGGGCAAGATTTCTATTCCAAAGTATCTTGACCCAGGAAATCCAGTTGTCAAAATTCACATCAATGGAATTGAAATCCAGAACACACTCATTGATTTAGGAGCAGCAATCAATATCATGAGTAGACAAATCATGGATAAACTGAAACTTCCTAATCCTCTCTTTACACCCACATTATTACAATTAGCAGACAGATCTGTGATCAAACCAGATGGGGTAATAGAAGACATTCCGGTGTCCCTAGATTCTTGGGAGTACCCTGTGGATTTCATGATCCTAACTCCTAAGAATAATCTAGGAGGACATCCTGTTATATTAGGAAGACCTTGGTTGGCTACAGCTGATGCTTTTATTAGTTGTAGATCCGGTGATATGTATATCTCTGATGGTAGTTAAACTAAGAAATTCACTTTATATCCTCCAGCTAGGACAATTACAGATCTAGATGACACTCAATGGATAGAGGATGAAGAAGATTTACAACCTCTCTTCACAATTTCAGAAATTAGTGAAGATAATCAAATTATGAATACTCTAGAAAACTTTGAATCCTCTCCAGAACACAAACATGAATCATTTCAAGAGGGATCCAATATTGAGTTTTTTTCATCAAGGCAGATGTCTCTTCATTCTATGGACAAATTTGGCAGCTCTACAAGTGAGATTTTTCCAGGAAAAACTTTGAACATAAACAAGAACCTAGAAAAATCTCAACAAGAAGAGTTAGTCAAAGTATTACAGAGACATTCTTCTGCATATGCATGGGAG
>JAXQQM020088734.1:0-33263 GCA_034641835.2 Pinus albicaulis | reverse complement strand
AACAATCATAAAACATGTAAGACAGAAATAAAATGGAAATTATGGAAATGTATAAACAGAAATGAAACAACTATAAAGTATGAACATATGGATGGATTATGATACAATGACTTTTAAAAGAAATGAAATGAGAAATGTACACTAATACACAAAACCTTAGCTGAGCAGGGGCCCTCTACACAGCCTTGGTAATGATCCTCAAACACGAATTAAGTTGAAAAACAGAGTCTTCTCACATTAAAAAGCAGTTCATTACAGAATGGTAGTGTTATGGCTCAAGGGCAGCGTAATCACTACAAAGCAAACTAACAGATAACAGAGTTTATTCACGAACATCAACTATCAACTAACAACTAACTTTATGTGTGTATGCAAACGCTCTATATATAACAATAAACTGTAACTGTCTCCTAAAGTTCATGATGGCAGAGAGCACGTAGACCACTACGCCCACGGATATAGAAGTATGGCCGTGTTGGAAAGTGAATCTACGGAAGGTGGATGCTTGAATTCAACTCCAAAGCTCTGCACAGATGTCGATTTAACCTCCGCAAGCTTAGAAACGGCCGTATGGATGTTTATTTGCCACGAAACAGAGTCCGGCCGACATGAAACTCCATAGTTGACTTCCACGTGGACGGCTTTGACCGCGGCTTCTTTGGACGAGTTTTCTTGAACCAGTAGGACACGAACCATGTCCACGTCATTCCTAGCCTGCCCATGTGGCTCGTTTCCCTTGTAGACACCTGTAGCATATAATTCCACAAAATAGCTGCGGAAAGTTGCAGCAGCTGCAGAAAGTGGCAAGATTCCGCAGCTGAATGAACAAAATCTAGATCAAATAGAAAACAAAAAAACATAATTAAAAACCATGTTAGATACCCTTTTGCACATGATATTGACAATTTGGGAGGTTTAGGTGAGTGAAAAAGGTATGGAAAAGTGTATGGAAAAGATGCAAATTCGGGACTCAACATACCCCCACTGTGAAGGTGTTGCATGTCCTCATGCAACTAAAATTTTGATACTCTTTGTTCAGTTCATGTGCCTTGATACTTCAGCCAGCACATCCAACCCCCTTCTCTTCTTCTTTGGTACTGCCATCATTCTGGGTTTCTTCATTAAGCACCTGAATTTGATATTCACAAGTGCTCTGCTCAATTTTTGGCATTTCCTTTTTTAATTTCTTATTCTTCTTTTGCCAAATACCCAAATGTAACATAGTATTATCATGGATGATCTTGTCCAGTTTGCCTTGCTCTTTCAGTGTTTCATTTTCATTTTTGATATGCCGATTTAAAAGCTCAAGCTCAAAAATTTCTTGTTTTAATGACTGAACTAAATCATCCTGCAATGTATGAGGCTGAATGGAAGAGGTACTTGGACCTGTGGCTGCCTTCTCCAAGGATTCTATATAGTCATATACCTCCTGCTGCTTGGGATCTACTTCCGGTGTCATTTTCATTGGGCTGTCCCCAAAATGCTGCAAGGGAGAATTATGTTCAAAATCTGGCTGAGGAGGGCTTACATCAATATTTTGCTGAGAATAAGATGGAGTATGCTCATTGTCTGATTGGGAGTGAAAGGAGTCAGGTTCACTAACTGACTGAAATGGACTATGGTCAGTTGGAGACTGTTGAGATGTCTCCTCACCCAAATCAATGAAATGAGGACCCTTAATTTGTGTTTTTCTCAATTTTCCCTTAAGCCTGCTGCTTCTCCTCACATGCTGTGGTACACTACCCTTTTGTTCTTGTTTTCTTGTCTCTGCCTTCTTGGATATAGATGACCGTTTTTGAAGAAAAACTAATCTTTCAGATAGTATTTGGTGATCTTCTTCTTCAGAAGAAGGAGTTTTATGGACAGCCTCAATAATTTCTTTCCCTTTTGGTATTATTGGCTTCTTAGCTTTAATTTCCTTCTTCTTCCTTTTTACTAATCTCTCTTCCCTATCAGTTTTTTTTCATAGTAGTAGTAGAAGTATTTTGGATTTCATCTATTGTTCTTTTCCTTCTACTTCTTTTTGCTGTGCTAGCTGCGGGAATTTCCTGTGTAGGAGCAATTTGGGTTTCAACATTCATTCTCTTTCTTCTACTCCTTGTAATTGAACTACCTTCAGGAATTTCCTGAGGTTCTTCAAAGAAGTTTCTAACTAGGAATTGTTCCCATGTATCTTTTCTTTCCTTTAGCTCCTTTTCAATCTGAATTTTTATAAGGCCGTGGTGATAAAGATGAGGCTCTACATCTCCCAAGTGTTTTTGAACAGTCACAGCCATTTTCTTTAAGCTATTGAATAGAAAATAAGGGAGATTGAGAGTTTGGTTTTCAAGAAAATTCATCAATAGCCTAGTATGGTACATGTACATAGACCCAAAACGACCTTCACATGTAATGAATTTCTGAACAATTAGTAGTAAAGTGGCCCATTCTTCTTTTATTGCATGCACAGGGATTCCTCTTTTAAAAACAGTGATATCCATACCTTGATTTCGTAGAATTGTTCTCCATGCCTCATCACTGATACTTTTATTTTTGAACCAACGTTCTCCTTCTTGAAGAAGCTCTGTGGCTGTTGCTATTGATGCTTCATTGACCAAAAACTTGAGGTCTCCCACTTCTGCTTCCGAGCCATCAAATGATCTTGCAAACGCTTTTGTAACTTCTCTGTGGTAACCCCTGAATTTCTGAATAAAACACAGCCATTTAGCTTTCCTCAACATCTCTTTTGCTTGTGGATATCCCTCTATAAACTTCGGTCCTTCGGGCTCTGCCCTTAATAATTTTCCCATTTCACTTCTCTGTGCTTCACAAGTTTGCCTCTGTGAGGGTTTAAGTGGAAATGGAACGATGGAATACACAGGATCGAGCACAATACTGTGGGGATGTTATCATAAAATGGAAATGAGCACCATAAACGGAATGGAATAAGACTGTGGGTAGATATACGGGAGTGAGAGTGAGCAAAAGGAACGAAATGGAGTGAAACAGGGAGTGAGAATGAGTAGAGCGGGGTTTTGTAAACACGACAGAGACACGACAAAGAGGTTAACAAAGTATAATGCATTCGGCCGCGTTTTGAATTTTGGTGGCTGTGTAATAAATATGAACATGTTTCAATCAATGATTATGAAGTTATGCGGCTTGTAAGAGTCCTTTGTCAACTCAAATACGTCTCATTATCTACGGTGGGATATTGGAACATGAGTGAGAATCGGAATTTCAATGATGAAACCGTTTGTGAATAAATGCAAGAGGATAACATGGAGATCGTGGAAGGTTACGGGGCTGTCAATATAATCATTGCGCGTTATGGGTAGAGCTCATAGTTTAAAATTATATAAAAATGTGTTTTTCAATACTATTTGAAATAAAATTTATTCATACCTTTGGAATCCTTGCTTTTTCCCTTGGTATTCAACTGATTGATCTTCATTAGTGTCTTGAATGTTCCATTGATCCTCTCTCCTGCATTTTATTTCATAATTATGGAAATAACAACTGACTGTACATTCTCTTTGAAAACGAGTAGTAGCTGCGGAATCTGCTTCTGGCTGCGGAAACTGGAGTCAGCTGCGGAAACAGATGTCAGCTGCGGAAACTGACACAGCTATTACTTAGTTGAATAGAAATGAACAAATGACAGATGACCAGGTGGAAATGGTCATAAAAAAGATTTTTATTGATGGAATGGATGAAATGAAGTGGAGTGAAGTGAAATGAAATGAAATGAAGTGGAATGAAATGGAGTGGGTGGTGAAATGAAATGAAATGAAAGACAGATTTTGTTTTGGAAAATATAGAGTGTCAGGTGTCCCTGATTTTCACCCCATATTTTCTGTATAAGACTGCCAATCAATGATTGGTTTTCAGGCTTATACCATTTTTTTTTCTTTTTTTTTTCTTTTCTTTTTTTCTTTTCTTTTTTTTTTTAAACTTGAAAAACAAAAGCTAGCTTGGTAGAGAAGAAGGATTCTTCTGTACCAGCCTGATTGCAGAACTTTCTTGAAACAACTTGACAAAATCCTCTTTAGAGAGTAGCTTATGATAAACTTTCAATCTATGGCCATTCACTAAAAGAGGAGTTTGAAACTCATCAATGGTCTTGATTCTTACAGCTCCATTATTAAAGATCTTGTCAATCTCATATGGCCCAAGCCAATGAGTCTGAAATTTCCCTTGAAAATATTTAAACTTGGAGTCAAATAACAATGCCCAATCTCCTTCTTGAAACTTCTTCTCTTTGATATATTTGTCATGCCACTTAGTTCTTTGATATTGAACTAGATCGGTTCTTAGTATTGCTTCTTGTCTGATCTCATCTAGCTCATTCAATTGCTCCATTCTATGCTTTTGAGCTTCTGATAAGTCCATTCCCAACTGAACTGCTATCTTGAAGGTCTTGGCTTGGAACTCAATGGGGAACAAGACTTCTTTCCCATAAACAAGTTCATAGGGAGAATGTCCTGTTGTATTCCTCCATGTAGTTCTGTAGGCCCACAAGGCTTCTGGAAGCCTTTCTGCCCAATCTCTTCTATGTAGATGAGCAGTTTTGGTGATGATACTTTCAAGAACTTTGTTTGTGGACTCCACTTGACCATTTGCTTGTGGATGGTAAGGAGTAGATCTTCTGTGCTTGATTTTGTATTCTTCCATCAACTTCTCCACCAAATTTGATGTGAATTGGCTCCCCTGATCTGTCACAATTTCTCTTGGAACACCAAAGCGAGTAAAAATATCCTCCTAAAGAAAATGAACAACTGAATTTTCAGTAGCAGATACTAATGCTTTAGCTTCTACCCATTTAGTAACATAATCAGTGCAAACCAATATATACTTCTTTTGCTTAGATGGTGGATTAATAGGTCCAATGAAATCTAAAGCCAATTTTTCAAAGGGTTCAATGAGTACCTGTGTTTGCAATGGCATTTCATTTGAAAGGGTAGGTTTCCCTACTCTTTGGCAGCTGTCACACCTTTTGACATATTGTTTTGCATCTTTGAAGAGGGAAGGCCAATAATATCCTAAAGAGAGGATTTTATAGGCCATCCTTTTGTCTGCAAAGTGTCCGCCGCATGGTTCATCATGACATTCCTTAAGAATATCAGGCATTTCATCTTCCCTGACACATCTTCTGATCACAAGATCTGGCCCTGTTTTAAACAATTCGTTAGAAATCCATGAATATTTTGAACTCTCCTGGATAATCTTTCGTTTTTCTCTTGGAAATAAATGTGAAGGTAGTTTCCCTGTAACCAAATAGTTAGCAATGTCTGCATACCAAGGGGTCTTAATAGTTACTGCAAACAAGTATTCATCAGGAAATTTATCTTCTACAGGAGAATCTTCTTTAGTATTCTGAATCCTAGACAAGAAATCAGCTACTGTATTCTGTTTTCCTGGTCTATCCAACACAGTAATATTGAATTCTTGCAAAAGTAAAAGCCATCTTGTCACTCTGCCATTAGTAACAAGTTTGTTCATTAAATATCTAATTGCAGAATGGTCAGTATGAATAAAAGTTTCATAGCCTGTTATGTAATGTCTAAATTTATTAATTGCATGAACAACAGCTAAAAACTCTTTTTCAGTCACAGTATAGTTCAACTCTGTGGGAGTCAAATTTTTATTGGTGTAATAAATGGCATAAGGAATTAAATCTTTTTGACCCAACACAGCTCCAAGAGCTGTATCTGAAGCATCTGTAGAAATATGAAAAGGAAGTTTCCAATTTGGTCCCCTCAAGATAGGTGCTTCAGATATTCTTGTTTTCAAAGTTTCAAAAGCTGATTGACAATCAGGATCCCATTTAAATTCACAGTCTTTTGTAAGAAATTTGAATAGTGGAGATGCTATTTTAGTGAAGTTTTCTATAAATCTTCTATAGTAACTAGTAAATCCTAGAAAGCTTCTAACATCTCTTTGACAATTTGGAATAGGCAACTTGGAGATGACTTCAACTTTTGATCTATCAACCTTAATCCCATCTCCTGAAATATGATGTCCTAAAACAATCCCTTCAGTAAACATCATAAAGCATTTTCATGGCTTAATGAAAGGTTTGTTTCTTTACATCTTATAAGAACTTTTTTCCAAATTTTCTAATGCCTCTTCAAATGAATTACCATAAACTGTAAAATCATCCATATAAACCTCTACACAATCATGGATTAGATCAGAAAAAATTCCTAGTACTGCTCTTTGGAATGTTGCTGGTGCATTGCATAACCCAAAAGGAAGCACTCGGTAGGCAAAAGTTCCCCATGGACAAGTAAATGTGGTCTTATCTTGATCTTCAGGTGCTACCTGAATTTGATTATAGCCATTAAAACCATCCAAAATGAAAAGTACTTTTTACCTGCTAATGTATCTAATACCTGATCAATAAAAGGCAAAGGAAAGTGATCCTTCAAAGTTGCTTTGTTCAACTCCCTGTAATCAATGCATACTCTCCATTTACCATTCTTTTTAGGTACTATAACCAAAGGAGAAACCCATCGGCTATCTGAAATTGGATAAATGAAGTTTATATTGAGAAGTTTTTGGAGCTCTTCTTTCACTATCTCCCTAAGATTTGGATTCATCCTTCTTTGAGGTTGTCTGATTGGTCTACTGTTTTCCTCAATATAGATATGATGGATGCAAGTCTTAGGATCAATACCCTTCATGTCAGTATACTCCCATGCAAATGCGGTAGAATGTTTTTGCAAGATTCTGGTTAGTTCTTCTTGTTGTGACTTCTCCAGATGTTTGTTGATATTCAATGTCTTTTCTGGAAAAATCTCAATAGCAGAATTACCAAACTCTTCCATAGAGTAAAGAGACATTTGTCTTGATGATAAATGTTCTATGTCAGATTCCAACTGAAATTGTGTGGGGTCATATTCTGAAGTTATCTCAAAATTTTCTAATGTGTTCAGAATTTGACTATCCTCACTAATTTCAGAAATGGTAAAGACAGGTTGTATAGTGTTCTCATCATCGACCCATTCATTGTCTCTTATTTCTGTGATTGCTCTTGCTGGAGGATACAAATTGAATTTCTTTGTCGAATTACCATTTGAAATGTACATGTCTCCAGATCTACAACTAATAAAAGCATCAGCTGTGGCCAGCCAAGGTCTTCCTAAGATAATTGGATGTCCTCCTAGATTACTTTTGGGAGTCAAAATCATGAAGTCTACTGGATATTCCCAAGAATCTAAGGAGACTGAAATATCTTCTAATACACCATCTGGTTTAATAACCGATCGATCTGCAAGTTGCAATAAAGTAGGTGTAAAAAGAAGGTTAGGAAGTTTTAACTGTTCCATAGTCTGTCTACTCATAATGTTGATAGCAGCCCCTAAGTCGATCAATGTGTTTGGAATTTCTATCCCATTTATATGTGTCTTGACAATTGGACTTCCTGGATCTACATACTTCTGCATGGTAATTTTTCCCATCATAATATCTGCAATCTTTCCTACCAGGTGGATTCTTCTTGTGTCTTTTAATTTCCTTCCTAGTCTTTTGAAACTCAACTCCTTTATGGTTTTTGCTAGAATAGGAATTTCTCGAATGGCTTGTAGCAATGGAATCTTGATACAAACATTCTTCAATTCATCTAGAAAGTCATAGTTAGGCAACAAGATTTGTTTTTCCACCCCCTTATCGATTTGTAGTCTTTCCGGAAAAGGAGGTGTAGATGAAGATGTTGGTTGCTCAACTATAGGAGTTGTGGGTGTTAACTTTTCTTTTTCTTTTTGCATGCTTGAATTTTGAAGAGATTCTTCCTCAGAACCCTTATTAACTTGAAGAGAGTCCTCCTCAGAGGTATCTTGCTCTTGAATATCTATAGAAGGTTTTTCTAAAACTCTACGAGATCTGAGTTGTACATCGTTGAGAGGAACAATCATATAGGTAGGAAATTGTTGTCCTTCTACCATATAAGTAGTTTGAGGATTCTTATTGTTAGGATTTTGCAATGGCTGAGCTGGAAGTTGATTTGTCTTCTGTTGGTATGGGAGCATGAGTTGAGGATTTGTATTTTGTTGAGAAGGTTGTTGTTGTGGAAATGGCAATGAAAGTTGTGGATTTGGGCTTGGAAATTGTGGAGATTGTTGATTTTGAAAAGATGGAGGATATTGATAAAATTGAGCAAATCTCCCATAAGGATTTTGCATCCCCTGTACCCATGGCTGATATGAATTTTGATGTTGGGGCCAAGATTGTTGCCAAGGATTCCAATTTGGTGGGGTTTGAAGATTCATAGGGTTATTAAACCCTTGAGATTGTTGTCCCTGCCAAGGTCTCCTTGCGACAAAACGGAGAGATTCTACTGAATTTGGATCTTCTTGAAAAACAGCTTTGAGTCCAGGGATTGAAGGACAATCCTTGATCTCATGATTTTCTGAGCAAATCATACATGTTTCTACAACTTTTGCATCCAAGGGACATTCCCTTAAAGCATGTTTCTTTCTACATTTCGGACAAAAGATGGCTAAAGCATCAGTTTCTGCTTTCTGCTTGTTTTGGATTTTAAGGGTGTCTAGTTGTTCACTAAGGCTCCCTAAGATATCAGTTTTGAACTCATCAAGCATATTACCAATCTCTGCCCTACTTACTGATACAGTTGCAGATTTGTTAGCTCTAATAAGAGAAGAATCCCTAGGCCCTTTTCCAGTTTTAGATTTTCCTCTTGAGAGATGGATACATAGTTATGTTATATCACGAAATGGAAGTTGAGAAATGTCTCCTTTCCCCATCATGTTTAAAATGTCTATCCATTCATCTCTAATGGCTTTTAATAGGAGGGCTTTCAAGGTTTCATTATCTAAGTTGCTCATCTTTGCTCTTTTCAAGTTGTATTGAAATCTTTCAATTAAGTCTTCCAAATTTTCATCTTCTCTTTGCATCATTTTGAATACCTCATCCTTGTGATTGGTGGGCATACAATAGTCCAAATATCTATCCAAAAATGTTTGTTTCATATCATTCCAAGTCCTAATAGATTGAGTGGCTAATCCCATGAACCATTTCAAAGCAGATCCCTTCAATGTTGAAGGAAGCAGTTTGAGTTTTTGAGAGTCTTCCATATAGTCATAAGTTCGGCACACAACTTCAAACTCAAACAGAAATGTTTCAGGATCCTCACTTCGCAATCCATAAAAGTTAGGGAGAGCAGATGGTGAGATATTTTTCATTGTTGCATGAGTTTCCTCATCAACTATAGGGAATCCAAGCAAATTGTCCCTATTTCTACCATCATTTCCTTCACCATTGTTATCTTCATTATCTCCTCCTCTTCTACCTCCACCTCTATTTATTACTTCCTCTGCCATGATAGTTTCTTTAGAGTCCTTATAGTCCTCTAGTTCTTCTACCAAGGGAGGATGAGAGAAAGTCTCTTTGTTTTCTAAGTGGGTTTTAGTAGGTGGTATAGGAGAATCCTCTAATTCAGTTGTTCCTTGACTTCAAAAAATCTTAAGGCTAGGGGTAGATGGTGGTGAATCTGGTCTATGCCTTGAAGAAGATGGAGTTATGAAAATCGAACTCTTGGCTTTAGCTATAAACCTTCCCCTAGAATCTCTTGCTCTATGCATGTCATTTTTTTTTTATTTTTTTTTAAAGTTGGGCTAATAATTCTCTTTCTGATCTTCCAGATCACACTAGGTGCAAGAAGAGAGCATACTTAAGAAATTACTAAACCAATAACTCTCTTTTCTGATCCTCCAGATCGCACTAGGTGCAAGAGGAGAGCATACTTCAAGAAGTTATCAAGTTTTCCCTTCTTTTATGATTTTATGTTTTTTTTTTTTTAAGAAATTGGCTACCTAGTTACACTTCCCCGGCAACGGCGCCAAAATGTTTGGTCGATTTAGTGTGTCCTAAATTGCTGCATTTAATTTGTCAATCCGGGAATCGTAAGCTGATGAAGTGCAGCGCACTATATGTGCAAGATAACCTATTTCTTAACTTTTTGTCGTTTTTGGTTTTTCTAAGGTGAAATGGAAATTCTAAAATGAAAACAAGTTTGGTTATATTTGTTCAAGGGAGTGATATCCCCTATAATGATTTACCAACTTGAAACTTTAAAAGCAAATTGAAAATTACAATGACAAGACTTGAAAGAAAGTAAAAGTGTACTGCTGAAATGAAAAGGTGCTGCTAATCTAATGAATCAAAACAGTAAACTAGTGAACATGAAAACCAAACTATTCTTGCTGCCAACTAAACACAAAAGACACTATGCTTAAGGAAATTCAAAATTGCAACAAAATAAATCTAAATCAGATTACATCAATTCATTTTCTGACCCTTCATCATTAGACCAGCTATGATTTTTGGAAGTAATCATAAAAAACTTGTGTAACTGATATTTAATTTGCAGAAAGTAAACTAATACTAAACCATACACTCATGATTCAATCCCTCGCCATCAGTCCAGCTGTGGCTTTCGGAGGCAACTGAAGATGTCATATATGATTTAATATATCTAAATTTGCAGAAAAGAAACTAATACTAAAGTACACATTTCATAATGCAGTCCCTCACCATCAGTCCAGCTGTGGTTTTCGGAGGCAACTGAAGACGCTATGAGCAGCTTAATATATCTAAATTTGCAGAAAAGAAACTAATACTAAACTACACATTTCATAATGCAGTCCCTCACCATCAGTCCAGCTGTGGCTTTCGGAGGCAACTGAAGACGCTATGAGCAGCTTAATATGTCTAAATTTAACTACTGAATCAGATAAGCAAAACTGAAATGTACAAAGCAAGACTGAAGTTAAACAAAAGCTATGAAAAGAAAACTAGCAGCAGAACAATGTTAGTTTCATGTCATTAGTCAAAATGCTATAAAAATGCCCGGGCTGTCTACCTAAAACCTGCACAAGAAAACTGATCAGTGATTAACAATCATAAAACATGTAAGATAGAAATGAAATGGAAATTATGGAAATGTATAAACAGAAATGAAATAACTACAAAGTATGAACATATGGATGGATTATGATACAATGACTTTTAAAAGAAATGAAATGAGAAATGTACACTAATACACAAAACCTTAGCTGAGCAGGGGCCCTCTACACAGCTTTGGTAACGATCCTCAAACACGAATTAAGTTGAAAAACGGAGTCTTCTCATATTAACAAGCAGTTCATTATAGAGTGGTAGTGTTACGGCTCAAGGGCAGCGTAATCACTACAAAGCAAACTAACAGATAACAGAGTTTATTCACGAACATCAACTATCAACTAACAACTGTCAACTAACTTTCTGTGCGTATGCAAACGCTCTATATATAACAATAAACTGTAACTGTCTCCTAAAGTTCATGATAACAGAGAGCACGTAGACCACTTCGTCCACGGATATAGGAGTATGGCCGTGTTGGAAAGTGGATCTACGGAAGGTGGATGCTTGAATTCAACTCCAGAGCTCTGCACAGATGTCGATTTAACCTCCGCAAGCTTAGAAACAGCCGTATGGATGTTTATTTGCCACGAAACAGAGTCCGGCCGACATGAAACTCCATAGTTGACTTCCACGTGGACGGCTTTGACCGCGGCTTCTTTGGACGAATTTGCTTGAACCAGTAGGACACGAACCATGTCCACGTCATTCCTAGCCTGCCCATGTGGCTCGTTTCCCTTGTAGACACATGTAGCATATAGTTCCACAAAATAATATCGGAAAGATGCGTAATTTATAGGAAAATTAACTTATTTAAAAACAGTAGTATGAACAAAATCTAGATCAAATAGAAAACACAAAAACATAATTAAAAACCATGTTAGATACCCTTTTGCACATGATATTGACAATTTTGGAGGTTTAGGTGAGTGAAAAAGGTAGCATGAAAGTGATGTATGGAAAAGATGCAAATTTGGGACTCAGGGTAAGTATGCTTGGGAGATACTGGAGAAGTTCAACATGCATGGATGCAAGCCTGTTGATACTCCTCTTCCTGGAGGTTGGAGGAAGGAGGATGCTACTTCGGTGGAGGTAGTGGATGCCACTGTTTATCGACAGTTGGTGGGGTCGCTTATGTATCTGGTCAATACACGACCCGATATATGCTATGCTGTTAACCAGCTTTCACAAGCTATGGTTAAGCCAACCAAGCTCTTATGGAAGGCAGGCAAGCATGTATTGCATTATCCACAGAGCTGTGGAATATGGATTATGAGTGAGAAAGTCCCGGAAGAGGTGAGGCTATGTCATTTCACGGGGAATGCGAGATTAGAGGCGGGAGGCCAACGGACAGAAGAAAACATGGAGGGATTTTGAGTATGGGTTCAAACCAGCAGGTTGATGGCGAGACGAGAGATCGTGGCACTCCAGTTCATTGACGAGAACTTAGCGACAGTTTGTTTGCATGCGAGTTATATGGATGAGAAGATATTGGTCGGGTTGTTCGGTTCACACTTGGATCTCTCTGATTTATTATGATAATCAAAGTTGCAGCAGCTCTCGATTAATCTAGTATTTCTATGATAGATCTAAACACATTGACATCCGGTATCATGCTCGGTTGTGTGTCGCGGAATATCATGTTACCTCATGTTTACGGAGGATCGGGTGGATGATATCTTGTGGCGCTTCACCGGGGAGAAAATTTAAGATACCACGGGGCAAGATAGGGGTGGCGAGATAATCCATATCTTGTTGAGAGGGAGTATTGAGATTGCAACAAGATGATGAGCTTAGTGGAAAGAAGTCGCCTTCACTAAGTGGGCCCGCAGGCTATTTTTGGCGCAAAGTCTATTTTTAGACTATGTCTATTTTTAGACATATGGATCATGTTCTATGAGTTGCAGGATGCTATTTGTGGATGGTTGGTCAAGTCGGAAAAAATAGATGGACTTCTATTTTTATACATACTGGGCGGAATCTATTTTTAGATTGCTAGTCTAAAAATAGATATGTCGAATATTATTAGCTCTTAATAATATTTGGACTCTAAACATTATATTATTCTCTTGGAGCACTTCAGTTAAGTGCACAGATGTGGCACAGGAGCTGACAGAAGGAATTATGCTATTCCTGAGGGTTAAGTGGAGCTATTGCATGGATACTTCAGTTAGAACTCATGTGACGGAGTTTGGTGGAGTTGATTGAGGAAGTTAGTGGAGTTGTATTCAGTTTAACTAATCTAAACATAGTTGAGCTATTTGTATTCAGTTTAACTAATTGATACAATTAGTGAGAGTGGTGTGAATTAATTACTAATTAATTCACTAATTATAAACTCATTAATCAACTAAAGAATGCATCAGTTAACTTCAGTGCATGGACAGTTTCAGTGGAGACCAGTGCAGAAATAGGTGAAAGAGTAGGTTAACTATCAGTTGTGACTATACTGTTGCTATTTGCAACACACGGATAGGTGGAGAAGCCCAGAAGGATTGCGCAGTACAAGCCAGGTGGTTTATCTATTTAATGAAGCCATCCCATAGCATTAATTACGCAATAGAGGCTGGCTATCAAGTGGAAAAATATTGGAGCATGTGTTTTGCTAGATCTAGCTTGATAGTGTGTAGCAATTGAGGGTGTGCATGAGAGCTTGTGAGGAGCTTTTGTACTATTATTTTTACATGATCTCCATGACATATAATATACAGATAGTTGGGGTTTTCAGCTTTAGCTTTCCCATTAAATACTGTGTTCATATGTGTGATTGTTTGTGGTTTTAATGTATGCATGCAATTGATTTTATTTCCGCATGTGATGATCAATGGTAGAAGAGATTCTATATTATGCATGAAGCTAAAATAGTGTGTGATCAGGAGAATCTTGGTGAATAATATCTCAGTTATCAGTAAAACCCTGTTTCTATAGCGAGTTTTACTCTCGGCTGTGTGAATTTACTGGTTATTTACTGGTATTTTTCTCTATCAAGCAAGTAAAAACTCGAGTACTGGTTGCTTTTCACTCTCGCATCGCTTTCCCCTACTACCTCATTGCTATTCCAGGTATTTGGTCGTGTCCCTTTCACTATTTCCATTTTAATTTTTATTCAAATTATCATGGAAAAACTGAAGTGCTCCGCACCTGAAACCCCTTAGGCTCATGAGGTCAGGACTGCTCCTGGACCAGAACCCCTCACTAATGCTCACACCCAACTCTGTGACCCAGTTATCCCTTCAATGTAGCCCGCACCAGAGCTGAGCTCTTCTATTTTCAATGAAGAGGTGAAGATATTTTTAGGGTCATTGAGTCAGGGCTTTATTATCAAATTGCCCCGACAACACACTCGTTCCTAGAGTTTATCGTCTGGCTTAGGGAGACTTACATCGAGCACAAGGAAATATTCCTTTCCACTCGAGGGGCCAAGATTCTTGAAATTACTACCCAACTCATCAGAAAAGCCTTGTATTATCCTCCCACCCAGGACTGTGTCGAATTCACCAAAGTCACTCTCTCCTACCATTTCTTGAATCAGCCCTTGGAAAAACAGAGTGGTTTCCTCGATATCATCTCCAACTCATGCCTATTAGCTCCCCCTCACACAGAATCCATTCCACTGTCCTCATTCTGTAGCACCTTAAAACATATTTTAGTGGTCATATCGGGAATTTTGGGGTTTGAAGACGCTAAAATGGTGACTAAGGAAGGTTTAGGGTTTCTATGGCTCATAATGCAGGCTGAGATCCTTTTCGATATCCCCACCATTCTGACCTCGGCCATCAAAACCTAGTTCCAAGACATGCCTTCATTCTGTTCTTTCAAATATTGCTCCCTAGTTTTCTACTTGTTCCTATTTGAGCATGCAGATAAGTTTGAAGGTCTAGGCCTGAACAGGTTCTCTAGGAGAAACGTTGAACCCAAAACTGTTTTCAAGTGGACTCTGACAATTCGCTAGCATCTAGAGGGGAAGGGGTATGTGAAATTCGTTACCAATTTAATTTCTATAGCCTATTCCATCACACATGATAGGTCTGTGCCCATAATTTTTCCTAAGCAAAAATATTGGCTCTAGTTCAGTGAAATGGACTGCACAAGTGATTGGTACCTATTCAAAGATCACAATGAGATCAGGGTCTACGGTGCTGAATTACCTCCCTATCACCTGCCAGTGTTCCCGTCCATGAGGATTTTCACCCTCGAGTTCATCCGTCAGGTCTTAAGTGTCGAGCAAGCCCACTTCATGCCCGCGAAAAAGGGATATGTCTTCAAACTCCCAAACTCCGTAGGCCCTTTCACCATTAATTCAAGGCATGCCCTCTCCACGGTGGAAATGCTGTTGCGGGAGATGAATTTCCTGCAGGGAGATGTCTAGCACTATGATCCTAAGGGGTTCCTCACATGCAAGAAGAATAATATTAAATCAAAAACATATGCGCATGAACCTAGGCCCCTTATTGAATGGAAAGCTAACTTTGATACGTGGCCTTTGGATAGACAGATGGAGGCCAAATCCTCGGCTGCTGAAGGAAAATGAGACAATGTACTTGTTGCGGTAGAAGGGAAGGGACATAGAGACCCCCTAGGTAGTCAAGATTTCATGGAGGAGGATGAGGAAAGACACCCCAATAAAAAGCAGAGAACTGAGGGGCTAGAGGACCTAGACCTTGAATTTTCCGATGACGAGGATTCCTTGCTCAGAGGTCCTGACAAAGACAAACTAGGCTTCCTACTCTCCTTTGATTCCGCCTCATCCTCAACCCCCTCAGAGCTTTCACAGGTGGTCACATTGGGAAAACATGATGTGAAGGAGCAGATTGAGGCAAGGAACAAGTTCGCGAGAGAAAGGCTAAGGGATGAAATTTCTCAGTTCATGGATAAACATCATACTAGGCTCTCCTCAGTCCTAGATATGGATAAAGAGAACCTCATATTGGCCATCCAACATTCAGCCATGCATCCCACACCTTCGGGATCCCAATATAGAGCTTTGGAAATAATTCTAAATATGGGCTCCATTCCACTGCCGGATAAGTTAGATCTGCACTAGTGTATCGAGGACATGCTACGGACTGAGGTAGTAAAACATACAATCAACCTGTAGAGGATTGAAAGGAAGTTGACTCAAACGAAGATCACCCAATAGATGGAAAGGGCTAGCGCTAAATTTTTGGCTTCTTAGCTAGAGAGCTGCAGAAAATTGATAAGAGGGAAGGGAGTTGACGCCAATTTAGCATTGCATCCCCTTCTCACCAAATTAGATTTGGAGGTACAAGAATTGAGGTGAAAATTGAATATCCCTTATTCTGAACATATTTAGACCGAGGAACTTGCCCAGGTGGAAAAGGAAAAAACAATCCTTTCTGATTCCCTCACTTAAAGGGAGGAAGAGATTGCTCATGTAATATCCCAAAAGGAAAAATAGGCAAATACATGAACACAAAACTAGAGTAGCAGTGATAAATCAACTCATAAAATGTGTGTAGAACACATAGCCATCATATTATTGTTACAACAACAAAATTACTTCCCACTATATTATCCAAAGTTGGGAAATGCAGCAATATGGACCATAAAAACGTTATTTGAAGAAAATTGTGCTATAAAAAGGGAAAATAACACTTAGATCCCTTAGAAAATTTATTATGGCCCTCACATTCAAAAGGAGGTCAGAAACAAATCCCTTTTTCTAATTTAAACAGATCTCCCGGTCTCAAAATGGCTTAAAAACACCCAAACCCCATGATTTATACCATGAAAAATATTCTGAAGCAAGTGAATGCATGATTTAATGAGGGTTTCTACAAAAATGTGATAGAAAACCATAGATCTGGATTTTTATTAAACAATATGCTGAGAAAATAGAGATCTAGCCTCCTTAATACATTATGGAGATAACCCGGCAAGGGTTTCTTGAAAGCATGAGTATAAAAGAGTAGATCTACACAAACAGCTCTGAAATAACACATTATTATTGCAACTTTAAATTCATATAGCTTAATAGTACAAGAAGAAGATGAAAATCCCCCTTTCTAGTCTTCCGGGAGAAGGGTTGGCCCTTTCCATAAGAAAGTAGCTCAAAATCAAGAGGTTTAACCCTCCTCCTACAACTCTGTGAGAAATGACGCAGTTCCTGCAAGGGACCACTCTATAGGTGGTGGCAAATAAGTTGGCCAAGTGCCAAGATCTGAAATCAGCTCCAAAGGCTTCCTCACTGATCTCCCAAAGGAAAGAAAGCTTCCTCCTCTTAAAAATAAGCTTCAGAAGTGGTGTTGTGAAACCTCCATTGTAACACCCTGCAACACAACGTTATACTCTACAGAAATAAAATTGTAGCTGAAGGAGGTGGCTTGGCCTAAAGCCTGAATGTGGAGAAATGAAGTGCAAGCTCCCTCAAGAGGCCTCTCTTGGAAGGAGAAGGAATTCCTAAATAGGAATGCCTTGTGCTAAGCATCATATAAATCTCAACTAAACAGTTGAAGAAAGCACAATAGTCATCCAGACCACAAATTCAATAATCCATTTCATAAGATGTCTTGCTATGGCTGCCTTGCCCTCCTTTTATACAAATGGAAGCCCCCTCACCTTGGGTCCCACTCATTAGGGTTTCATCCACCAAGGAATATTCCTCCCACTATCTCTGCGTTGTCTCCAATGATGCTCTCCACCTCTTATCCCAACGATGTTGACTTGGTCAAACTTGACCTTGTCCACATGCAAATGTCCCTTTTCACACATGAGGGTGTGAAATCCAACTCCTATGATGATCCCTTTTCACATTATGAGGGATTTTATTCCTATTTCTGAAATGTATGGACCTCCTTACCCATTTATTCCTGTCCTAAGTGTAAACAGCAAAAATCAATATTCCAATTAGGTGCATGCTAATTTTGTAATATTACAGTCCTCCCCTCCCAAATGTTGCTTTTCCTCAAGAAACTGCAAGGATAGAACTCATAAATCTTCCCTCCTCCTACTGCAGCATCCACATATGATAAACTCCTCCAAGGAATGAGATGATGTCTCATCAATAAATCTCCATATAGCCCCTCCCAAGCATGCAAGCTAGCTAAATAGCTATCATCATGAATAAGTAAAGTACTCAAGGAGGAAATAAGGTGCTGCCTAGAGGTCCTTTTGAGGAATGGGATCTGAAATTTATTGGGAACTATCATTCCCATGTGGATCCTCCATCCCCAAGCTATCATCCATACAAAGTGAGCTACCTCCCAACATGGAAACTCCTGAAAATCCTCCTCCACCTTTGGCTCCTGCAATATAGGTGGGCTGAATATTTGCACATGGTAGAAAAAATGGCCTACCCAAAATTTTCCTCCTCTCCACTTAGGATAAGTGTAGATTACCTGCTGATCTTGGGCCGCAATAGTTTTTCCCTCAAGTGGCAATAAGAAGACTATATCTCTGAAGATCTCCTCTCCAACATTATGAATCATGCTGGCCCAAACTATGGCATCATAAAGAAGCATCGTCAATGGCATCCATTCAATCCCATGGCCCATCTCATAAAGAAGCAAGTGTTTTACGGTAGTGGCCATATCACCTCCCATGCTCCCCTTAGAACATGTAATGCAAAAAGTGTGGGAAACCTCTTCCCCAAAGGACACATCCAGCCAATGTGTCTCTCCCCCAATCATGCTCCCAATAAAAATAAGAACAACAACAACATAGGGAACCATAATGAGAATCATGCTAGCTTCCATATGTAGCAAGGGAGAAGGAAAATGGTCCCTCACATGTAACCAGCACAATTTGACTCTCAACTGCAACAGAGAATGACATAATGTGTGGATTCTCAACCACTTTCTTGCTGCTCCAGTCTCCTCACAAGTTTGGAGAAGGTGTATGGTGTATGGTGCAAAGTGAGCATGCTATGCAAAAGATATAATCTCCCCAAGTCCTCCTAGGGAGTGGCCATCACCAATACTGCTTATGGTCTCAAGTATACCATGAAACCTAGAAGAAAGAATTCTCCTCCTTGGAGCAACATCCTGCACATATATGGTTAAGGAATGCACATATTCATTATACAAATCATTATGAAACCAAACAATGTCCTTACCACATGCTTTTCCCATGCAAATGGAATATCTCATAGATGAATCCCTTCTCATTCTAAAAGAGAAAAGAGGTGGATGTGTTAACTCTTCCAAAGAGTTATGTATCTCCTCCATCTCCACATGATCCATGCATCTCCTCAAATGCTGATATATCTCCTCCTCAAAGCCTTCCCAAATATACCCCTCTAGGATGGTGTGGTATGCTCTCATAGAATAAGTGTGGCTGAAGAGAAAATCCTCATGAGCTGCTTGTAGTAACTTCCCCTTGAGCTTAGAAGCTCTAGATAAGAATATCCTACCATGATAGTAGATGATCCAATCTCTGACTGAATATCCCTCCTCATGCAACTGGTCATCTAATACCATACAAGTAAAAATATCCTTGGAATAATCCACCAACAGTTTGGATTTCCAATATGGATCTATCCTCCATAGAGATAATGCTAATGATCTATCACAAAGAGCATCTGTCATATGGTTGTCCTCCTCTTTGAAATCTCCCATGCCAAGGATGAAAGTTGGAAGGCTGCTATCCTTCCCATGCTGCTCCTGCCACAACGCAGAATCTGAAATGAGAGTGGGTAATGATGATATTGAGAGAATGTCTCTCCCCTCCTTGAGTCTACCCAAGACTCTTAGCTTTGTACCCAGATCTCCCAAGGTCTCCAATCCTCTGAAATCAATGAGTGGTGCCTCAAAATATGAAGAATCTCTCATCATCTGTTGATCTGGTGGTCTCCCCAGTCAAATGCCTCCATGCAATGAGACATAAACATCAAGAGTAGACTGCATATATGGATGGATAGAATTGTCTCTGCCTTCACTGCACAATCCAGTCTCCCTCTTCTGTGCATCAACCCTCTGGAATAGATGGGGTGTGTGCTCCTTATCAAATGATGTTGGTCATCCTCCCTACCTCCTCCTTCCAGCTACATGGTTCCACAATCTATCATAAATGGTACATGTTGATCATGAGTTGTGCATTGATCTCCATATGTGAGATCCTAGGGAATTCCTTGCAATGATATAGGAATCCCTCTTGTTGGAGCAAGAGCTCCTCTGCATGAGGTGCTAGATAAGTTCTAGACATGACAACACTGTTGACCCCAACTTTTTCATCCTCTCCAATATGAATGGGCAACCCTCCAAGAATTGGATCCTCTTTTGAAAAAGGGATCTCCATGCCCTCTTGTTCAAGAATATGAGATAGAGGTGTTGCCTCTAGCAAGGTATGATGCAAGATTTCAGCCTCCTCAATGGTTTTCTGAAGTGGAGTTGAGTTCATAGGTTCCTCTAACACATGCAAGGTATTTGTTTTCTTAAGTTTGTTTAGCTCCACCATGAGTTTCAGAATGTTTCTTATCAAATATTTCCGCTAATGTCTTAGTGAACCTTGCATAAAAAAAAGTGTTTGCATTTTTCAAAGAAAAATACTCAAATATCCACCATGCATGGGCCTTACCTCCAAAATGCAGCGCTGCAACTTTGATGGCTTCATCTTCAGAAATTTGGTGCTACTACAAATAGGTGTCTAGCTCCTCCACCCAAGCTCTAGCTGAACATGTAGGTGAACCATCAAAAGTAGATAGGGAAAATATACTCACATTATGTTTCTTTCTTCTCTCCACCTTTATCTTGCAAAACTCTAGAAAAGTGATATGATCTCTAAACTTCTGAGTTTGAGACTCATATTCTTGCAGAAAATCACTAAGAGTTTCCCTCTTAGGCATTTCTTATTCTTTTATCTCCCTCATACCAAATCTGGGCATAGGAATGCGATGTACATCATAGTGTGTGGCTACATTCTCACACTCAACATATGAAAATCTAGAGTTTTCTTTATATTCAAACTCTCTTGGAGATTCTCTATTCATCTCCCTCCTCAACTTCTTGAGATTTCCCTGAATGCTCTGTAAAGTTTGAGAAATAAACTTTGAAAGTCTCTCCTCTTTTCTTCCTCCAAATAATGGAGTCTTCTTTTTGTATTTTATGTTCATATTTTCTTCTTCTTGTCTTCTTGATAGCATATTGGCTGAGATTCCACAGGCTGAGCGAAGATTATGCTCCGATACCATTGTAATATCCCAACAGGGAAAAGTAGCAAATACATGAACACAAAACTGGAGTAGCAGTGATAAATAAACTCATAAAATGTGTGTATAACACATATCCATCATATTATTGTTACAATAGAAAAATTATGCCCCACTATATTATCCCAAGTTGGGAAATGCAGCAATATAGACCATAAAAATGTTATTTCCAGAAAATTGCACTATAACAAGGGAAAATAACACTTATATCCCTTAGAACATGTATTATGGCCCTCACATTAAAAAAGAGATCATAAAAAAATCCCTTTTTCTAAGTTAAACAGATCTCCCTGTCCCAAAATGGCTTAAAAACATCCAAACCCCATGACTTATACCATGCAGAATTTCTAAAGCGACTACATGATTTAATAAGGGTTTTTTCAAAATTGTGATAGAAAACCATAGATCTGGAGTTTTATTAAACAATATGTTGAGAAAATAGAGATCTAGCCTCCTTAATACATTATGGAGATAACTCGGCAAGGGTTTCTGGAAAGCATGAGTACAAAAGAGTATATCTACACAAAAAACTCTAAAATAATGTAGTATTACTAAAAATTTACATGAATATAGCTTAATATTACAAGAAGAAGATTAAAATCCCCCTTTATAGTCTTCTGGGAGAAGGGTTGGTCCTTTCCCTAAGAAACTAGCTCAAAATCAAGAGGTTTAACCCTCCTGCTGCAACTCTATGAGAAATGACGTAGTTCCTGCAAGGGACTGCGTTGTAGGTGGTGGAAAATAAGTTGGCCATGTGCCAAGATATGAAATAAGCTCCAAAGGCTTCCTCACTGATCTCCCAAAGTAAAGAAAGCTTCCTCCTCTGAAAAATAAGCTCCAGAAGTGGTGTTGTGAAACCTCCACTGCAACACCCTGTAACACAACATTATACTTTGCAGAAATAATGTTGTAGCTAAAGGAGGTGGCTTGGCCTAAAGCTTGAATGTGGAGAAATGAAGTGAAATTTCCCTCAATAGGCCTCTCTTGGAAGGAGAAGGAATTCCTAAACAGGAATGCCTTGTGCTAAGCAGCACAACAATCTCAACTAAACAGTTGAAGAAAGCACAATAGTCATCCAGATCACAAATTTAATAATCCATTTCATAAGATGTCTTGCTATGGCTGCCTTACCCTCCTTTTATAAAAATGGAAGCCCTCTCACCTTGGGTCCCACTCATTAGGGTTTCCTCCACCAAGGAATATTCCTCCCACTATCTTTGTGCTGTCTCCAAAGATGCTCTCCACCTCTTATCCCAGCGTTGTTGACTTGGTCAAACTTGACCTTGTCCACATGCTAATGCCCCTTTTCACACATGAGGGTGTGAAATCCATCTCCTATGATGATCCCTTTTCACATTATGAGGGATTTTATTCCTATTTCTGAAATGTATGGGCCTCCTTACCCATTTAGGCCTCTCCTAAGTGTAAACAACAAAATTCAATATTCCAATTAGCTGCATGCTAATTTTGGAATATTACAGCTCAAAAGGATAAGGAGATAGTTAGGCTGAATAAGAGGTTATCAGAGCTACAACTTAAGTGGGGTGAGCATACATGCATAGTTCCTGTACTAGAAGATCGGCAGAGTGCTCCGAAGCAGCTTACCAAGGCTTTGGCAATTCTGAGGATGTCAAAAGATGAAACACGCACTACCTGTCGGCTCCTAGATGAGGCCAAGGCTACATACGTAGAAAACCAAAAGATGATTTCATCCCTGCAGAAAGAGGTATAGAACCTCCGTATGGAACCCCATGGACATGAGAATTCCATCAAAGACTTGAAAGCACAGCGTAAAGGTAACATGTCATTGGTAGAAGAAAGGAAAATGGTCTAGGGAGAGATCATAACAGAGGTCAAGTAGCATTGGGAGCTCCTTGTGCTGACCAATGACAAAAAGAGTGCTATTCATGAGTATAAGGCACAACTAGAGGCCGGCCGCAGGGAAGGAGAAGAGAAGGCAGCAACAAGTAGGAAGTATGTCAGGTATCTCAACGAACTCCCGTTTGAAGAGTTGAGCACCCAGGGAGTGGTAGAACGTTTCAGAACTATCATGGAGGTCAGTAAGATGATCGAGAAAGAGGAGGCATGTGTAAAATAATTAGGGTTTTTAGTGCTGGTGTCAAAGGGTGTGGAGAGATTTGATTAGGAATGGAGCAAGTTGGTAGAAGATGGCCCCTCGCCATGCTGGGACTAGCAGTCAGGCGCACTGCTTCCCCTAACCGCCTACAATCAGAAGATGTCATAGATTAAGTGCAGGGCAGACATAACATTCGAGAAGACTTCTCGGTTAAAGGAAGAAACCTTAGTGACAACACTACATAACAAATTATTCCTCCTCACTCAGGTCAAGATATTCTTTGCTGCCCACCTGGATTATACAGAGCTCACACAATTGAAATCCATGTTAGAATCCTTCACCATAGTATGGCTGCCCGAGGGAGTCACTTGGAAGAGGTGCTATGAGTATGTGAATCCTCCAGTTTCCTCTACTTTGCAGTGACTGCCACCCCCGTCGCCTCGCCAACATGGCTCCTCCACATCTTCAGTCTGATCATGCCACTCAGAAGGCTCGGGAACTCCTCATTGTACCCACTAATGGACATCATGATCAGGCCCATGTGACCTTTGTTTTTATTTTTGATTTTCAATTTCAATGTAATGTAAAATCGGGTGAAATCTTGATTTCACCCTATGCACTATCTACATTTTATGTTTCTGTTATGTTTTTGTTATAAGTTTGTGTTGGACAATACTAATTAGGATTCGATGTCGTTACACCGCACGATTTTTTATTTAGATGGGAAGCTGTAAGATGAGTAGGGAATATTTTATTTGGAGAAATATCTGGCCTTGTTGCCCATGTAACAGTTATAAAAGGCCCACTCACAGATGAAGTAAAGGTTCTGAATTCACTGGATGTTTGAAGTGCATAGTCTGTGAAAAACATTTTTTTAATTTTGAGATTTTCTCCGAATGTATATTTGGAGATCCATTTTGAAGAAGCAATTAACGACTGTTTGTTTACAAGAATGGATTCCTACTAGACTAATGAACAGTATGTATGCCTCTTTTGTGTTTGGTTTCATTTATCGCAAATTTTTGTCATACTTTATTTCCTGTCATCGAGCGTTCGAAATGCGGGTTGTCTTTAGGTAATTTATGAATTTATGTGGAATTATACTCATACAATGGTCTATAATACTACCTTAATTAGGCTCGATGCATGATTTCTGTTCCAAAATTCTTATATCAACCGCTTTCTTCTTAAGTTTCTGAAGGGGTGGATTCTTATGCCTTTTTAAGCCTGCCTCATCCTGACTTACCATCCTAATTCCTCGTGGTCTCCATCCAAATTATCTTTAAGGACAGTTAGTTTTTTCCACTTCCGGCCCTATTTGCAACATATCTAATTTCATTGCAACCACATGGCCATTCTGAGTAAGCCTTTTCTCTCACAATCAAAGTTCATGGCTATTAATCTTCTCCCTTTGTTGTCCAGAACCACATATCAAGAAATTCCATCAAGTTTTCATCCAGGAGGTCCCTTCCAAAGATCATAAAGAGAACCTATATGACCTCCTATTTTTAATATGTCCTAGGCACTGGTCTCCTACAACTCAAGACTCTGTCTAGGAGTGACAACAATGAAAATGACAATCTAAGGTGAGGCAACATCATAACAATGAACCATTATTTATGTTTTTCATCCGCGATCTTGAAGTTAGCTTGGTTTAGTAATGTCTTATATCTCTGGTTTACTTCCCACCCAGTCTCAGTAGCCAACTACTTAATTTCTTTGATCTCTATGATACACTGGGACTGTGACTTTGGTTTATTTAATTCAATGTTCAATGCAATATTCATCTCAACCAATGTAGCATTTTCCTTTGTCGTAGCATATTTAGTGTACTAGGACAAATCCTTATCCTGCAACATGATAACCAATTGTGATTTCATCATATTTTCATCTGTAATTTTTTGTGAACTCCATATTAACTCTACAACAAACCATAAATATTTAGGATCATCTGATCCCTTGAATACAAGCATCTTTGGGGCTTGGTCCATGGTGAATGGGAGAGGTGGAGGTGGAGGAACAATATGGTGATGGGTGATGACGCGGGTGGCAGGTTGGGGAATATCCACAATGCTATGCTGAATTTCAGATCTCAGTGATACACTTCTCAGGGTAGCCAGGTGTCTTTCCCCTTCCTCGATTCTGAACAACAAACTATATTCAGTTTCAACATAAGTACCCCAATCTATCCTGAATCTTTTATTGTTTCATGTAGCACCAGTTTCTCTTTTTCCGAACATCAATATCAGTGCATCAGTAGTATACCCTTTTCACCTCACAGACCTTTGAAAAAGTTGTGCTCTGATTTGCTATAGGATACCAAGGTATCAATCACGAACTTAGTAATAAACCCACCAAGGATACTATCAATCCAGTAATCAACATCTCTTAGGATCTCATTATTAGTCTTCTTCAACTACTACATCAATCCTGGAGTCCACGCAGTAGGATTTTTATTGAAACAACCCATCTACGCAACTAGTCTTGACATTCACTCGTAAAAATCGCTAGAAAAGGACGAGAAAAATGTCTCGTATTGATTTGTATAAATATACTTATGTAACCAATTTTCAATAGAGATGCATGGATTTCTGTTTTATTGCACAACAAACTCACGTTATTTTAGATATACCCAATCTTCAATCACTTTCTTAGACGAATTCCACATCCACCTATCCCTCAGTCAGATCCCCATCCTGACAATGGAACCAGTTGTTGGCTTTATGGGGCCTAGACCCAGGTTCAAGTGTGGTTGCGTGAACCACCAAAACCCATTATTTCTGACCTTGTCGGCAACGATCTTCTTGCGCAAACTGAAGTCTCATCCGAGGCAATATAGGGGGATGCTAAAACTAGGTTTCTGAATCTAGAGGGACAATGGACTATGGATTTAGGGATTTTCTTCCTTAGTAGAGCTTCACAGAACATATATATTACTTACACAAGCGTTGTTCAACACACCTATTGAACTTACTAGCGGACTACGCGATCTTACTTAATCATGCATAAAACGAGGTAAACAATCATATACAGAAATATGCTATGTAATCACAGATAAAAACCCTTATTCAACAAAAATATTCATAAAAATAAAGTAAATTAAAACATATCAATAAAAACAAAAATATATCTTAACAGGTATTTCATTAATTTCTCAGATCTTTCTTATACATTCCCTTTCACCCTGCGCACTCAATTGCAGGGGTCTGCAAACTCGGCTGCAAACTTCCTAAGGTCTCCACGCACTTAGCTGTAAGAACCTTTCCTCTAACCCAAAACCACATAATATAACTCCAAAAATTCTTACATCGAGATGCATCTCATCAACTCCTACTTCTTTCTCCATTCTATGACTTCTATTTATACTCCTTATATATATTTTTCATTTACAATAGCATGGTCCGAAAACCATGGGCAGAGTTCAAAGTTCATAACATAATCCCATCCCATTATATAATAAGGGGCTTTGACCCACCCTAAAGAATCAAAATGGACCTTTTTGTTGTGTGCTCCGCTCCTTGATCTGCGGAGTCTTTTCTCTAACTTCTATCATCAAGGGGTCCCATGATGAACACTAAACATCTACTTGAAAGGAGAAAGTATGGAGACCATGACAAGAAATTTGGGATGTATCCTCTGTTATTTGTGCTAATAAATATGTAGTTATTTTTGGGCTACAAAACATGTAACCATGCTTGTCTTCAAATTTAGGCGTGATTTGTGTTTTGGTTCTAATTTTTACAATGTTTTCTTTTTGTAAAAAAATATTTTTATAAAATGAAAAAACTTCATAAAGGTTAACATTTCAAGAGTATTTTGAAAAGTGAATGCTACTATCACTTGCATATATACTAGCATATATAAATCTTAACCCTGGTCTGATATGCATCTTGAGGTTTCATATCTCAAATTGCAATATTTTATGCATTTCCCACGAGTGGACTTGGGAGATATATCCTCGATATTTACACCCTTGAGGTACATATCAAGTTTGGTTTTAGACTGGTTTGTGCTAGTTTCATATTTAATTTACATACTACATCGTTTAGATTCAATGCACTATTAAAGAAATGTAGTTTTCACGACTCATCCTCACCCAGACCGATGATGCAAAAAAGACTAAAATGTCAGCCCCAAGGAGAGCTAGTCAACAGTGACGTGGCTCTGTCGGCATTTTCCTAGTCAAGCCCATTCTTTGAAGCCACGTGGCCTTCTTTCTTTTTAGTTTATTTATCAATTTCAAAGAAATTGACAAATAAACTCATTCACACTTTCACAGGTTATATTATACTCCCCGGCTTATATATTATCTCCGAACCTTTATAATCAAGGTTTAACCCTTCGGCTTTATATAAATCCAATGCTTTTTAAACAAATAAACTATGATACCCCTAGGCTCCGGGCCCACCTCCACGTCCAATCAACCAATCAAACACTTGTATCGTACCTGGCTATCCTCCGCGCACCTTGGTTAAACTCCGGGCAAGTCCAACATGCGATCATCGTCCGATGGCCCTCTCCCAAATCAATGGCTCTCGTCAATATCGCTCGTCGTCTGGGTACGAATGTTAACGTGCGATGGCGTAGGTTAAATAGTGGTTTTCGGAGGGTCCACCTTGCCACGTGTCGAAAGGTCTATGGAATCGCTCGCATTCAGGAAATACCGCCTATTCACCAGAGGATGGCATCAGAAACCACTCACGCTTTTGTACGATTAACGATTCACGCCAGGTTGCACTATCCTTATCGCTCATTAAATTCACGTCAGATTCATGGTTCCGGCTGGCGAAACAACGCATGACCATTTTTTGGTCATCTAACCTATTATTATTAGATGAACCCAAGTACACCATGTAAGACCAATTTTACCTTAAGTAAAATTGCTTTCACCATATAAAATAACTCATTTGTTTATATTTCCTGGTCATATTTAACCCAAAATAAGGAACTTAATTAAATAAATCCTTATTTATTTAATTATTCCCTAAGAATAAGTTATTTAAATCATTAATTAAATAATATTCTTAGTTAAATTTGACTAAATCATCCATAAATAATTAAATAAACAATTATTTATTTAATTATATTCCCAACACTTCCCTAAAATGATAAATAAACCATTTATTTATTTATTATTTATAAATAAAGGAATTGACCCAAGTCAAGAACCCTTTTCCCTCCAACAAATATAATAAAATATTCCTAAAGGGTGCTTCTAGAATTTGATTAATAATATTTTATTCATGCACCGAGTTCTAGACCGCCCCAATATTTTGTTATAAATAAGGGGGTTTTCCCCATTCATTAGTCACCTTCATTGCATTAGATCACTCTGGATCTACTCTTGGTCACCATTTTCCATTTTGTTTTGTGAACTCCCATTGAGTTCCATGTTTTCTTTTCTACATCCATAAGAGAGAGAAATGTTAGATCTGAAACACTGAGGACTTCCAAGAACCCATCCCACTGAGGAGAACCGGAAAACACCTTTCTTGTTTTCCTCTCAGGTGCCCCATTCTTTAATATAATATAAAACATTCTTTTAAACACATTGTTCTTGTCTTGTCTATTGGATGCATGGAGCCATATTATATTTTATCTGCTTAATGTCTTTTGTGCTTAGATCTGGATTTGTGCAGCAGACTTAAACATATTTTGCAGCCATAATCGATGTTAGCGCTATTCGTTATGCGTAGCTAAAGTGATATTTTACGACAAAAGATTCATACTAACAACACTCTATATCTTTACAAAGTGGGAAATCTTCCAATTTAAACAGCGTTTATAGCCACTGTTCCTCTGCACAGGCCCCGCCTGTGGGTGGGATTTATTCAACAGGGTTTTGTTCAATAAATTTCGAGAAAACAATAGGCAGAGGGGTGCAGAATCGGCACAATAGATCACTATTATACATACACAGGGATCAATCACCTCACAATTAAACAATTTCTTCACAACTAAGATTCAAAGACAAGGTTACTTGCGATATGCATTAATCGAACCAATAACTGAAGAAATCTGTAAACACATAGATTTTACCGCAGAAACATTCTATACTCTTCCTCTCTCGCTTCCTCCTCTCCTCCATACACATCCAGGGATTACATTTATATATTACAAACATATGACTCCTGCCCCTTCCGAGACCGTTCTAGAAACTCAGCTGGGTTCAATTGCAACTTATTCCAATAACTAGACGACAAATTGATCGAGCCTAACTCGGTTTCACTTCTACAACTCTAACTAATATAAATAATACAAAGCCACCGAGGTCGACACTCTGATGTTACAATTCGTTGAGTTTGAACCCTCCTAGCCACAACATGTGGACAAAACCTCCTACATTGGTGGCTAGTGTCTAATGCCCATGCATCAGACTCCCGAGGGCAATCTTCTTCATGGGCTCCTGTCCATGAGCTCTCCCACTGATCTGCCTATCTTCTGCAACATTTCTTCAGTCATCCAAGTGGCATCTTCCTCTGGCTTGTCCTTCCATTTGATCAAGTACTAAAAGTACTCTTGTCCTCTGGTCCTTCTGAACACTCTCTTGTTCAATATCTTCTCTGGTTGTAATCGTTGTGCTGGAGGTAGCTGCTCCATCCACTTAATATGTTCCTTGTCTGCTGCTCTCTCTTCTGTACCATCATCTTCATACTTGTACAAATCTGCAACATTAAATATAGGAGATATTCCAACATTAGGAGGTAATTCAATCTCATAAGAATTTTCAGAAAACTTTATAAGTATCTTGCATGGCCCAATATTTTTGAACTTCAATTTGTTATATTGCTTCTTTGGGAATCTCTCCTTTCTCAAGTGTGCCAAAACCCGATCTCCTACTTCAAAATGAACTTCCTTTCTGCTCAAGTCTGCTCTGATTTTATATTTGATGCTGATGCTTTGTAGTTGTTGTTTCACTTGTTCATGTATGGCTTGGATCTCTGAAGCAAATTCCTCACCATCTGCACTTCTTAGCTCTGCCTTTCCCAGATTTCTCAACTCTGATATCCCTCTGGGGTGCATTCCCGTTAGCCCCCCTATGAAATTCTTGACAAGCAAGCTGGGGGCTGAATGACTGTTGAGCCTTCAAGGGATGCCTTTCCCTGAAAAACCATTTTCCTTGAAGTCTCTGTGTACTGTGCCTAAAATATAGCCCCTCTGCTGATCCATTTCTCAAAAGGCCCACTATTGCCCCTTTATACCCCCATTTTACCCTCCCCTTTCCTTTGTCGAAATCCCTTTTCTTCCTTTTATCCCCTCCATCACCCTCTTAAATTCTCCAAAATCCCCTCAAACTCCCCCATCACCCTTCATTTCCCTAATTCTCCACCTCGCTTCTCTATCGCTCCTTCCCTTGGGCCAAAAAATGCTTTAGAATGTGCAAAAAATCATATTTCGGGCCCTGGCCCCTTTGGCCATAGCCCCGCGCTCCTTCATCTGCCATGTGACCCGGCACCGTGACCAAGGCTCTTTCCTTGCGGGTGTTCTTCTCCATGCGTAGAGTCAAACCACGGAGCCCCCATAGTTGACCCCTCGGGATATGGGATGACTCAAATCAACGGTCATTATGCACTACGGGGGGTCAGCCCAAAATTCCCGTGCCCGTACACCTCGGCCCCCCGTAGTTGATCTCCGCCATCCAATTAAGACCAGATCCAACGGCGCAGAGTGTGCCTGAAGTGGTGGTCCCCCCTTCCCCGCCTTCACTGTTCATAAACCCGCCGGTAAATTCCGCACCACCCATCTGCAGCAGGCGGTTTTCCCCGGAGAGCCAGCGATTCCATACGCTGGGTGACGCGTGTCCGAGCGCACTATTTCGAAAACCGCCCATTTCGCTCATTAATCTTCGGCACAGGTCGTCCAGCGGAATTGTCGTCAGTCGTTGGATCTCTGGTCGCCCATCCGACGGTCATCATTTGCCAAAGTTGCATGTTGTTTTAACCACGTGCATCGCCTCCGGTGGCCCACCGTCTGTCGTTTCCTGTCATCGATCTCCATCATAATCGACGGTCCCGATCTGTCCCTCCTCCGTTGACCATTCCTTATCGTCTCGCCTCGCCACGTCACCTCCACATGCACGTCCCGTACACCCCCCGTACAATCTCTCATTCTCTTGCGTATATACGTCCAAGGTTCGTCTTTTTTATGTTTTTCATGCATTTATTACTCCGCAGACTATCAACCCCCGCCAGAGAAATTTTCACCGTTTCCTCTGCAAATTTCTCCACCGTTTCGTCTGCATGGATTCTTCCTCCATCCACACCACATCCATGCTTTCTCTTCACAGGTTTCAGGTTTTGCAGGGTTTTCAATAGGGAATGATCACCATGCTGCACGATCTCTGTCGCAATGATGGGGTGATCATAGAAAACCAGGTGCAGAGGCTGTATTGAGAGCCTGATGTTACAGGAAACGTCTGGAGGTGCTTGCGCCATAACTTCTTCAAAGAACAGAGTTTAAACTCTACCAACCCTCCGGGGCCATTGAAGCTCGGAATGCATAGACAGAGACAGTACAGGAGCAGCAGAGAGCTCGAGGCAAGAAATGGAAGACTTATGAGATTCTGCATGGATTTTTAGAAGGCAAAGGTACAATTAGAAGACCCTGAGGATCGAACAGGAGATCCATTGCACAGAGAGATAATCTTATCAGGGTTTCCGTATCAGCAGAGCATTCTTCCATGGAAGGACATGGTACACATCATTTTTCCACTCTACATTGCATCCAAATAAAGATTTACACCCTTTCAGCAATCCTGTACCGTCAAAAGCATTTTTTACACGGTATGGCGACCCTAACATCATTATTCCACCAGTTCATCCAATCAACAGAGAATGGCAGTAGTTCTATAGCCAGAGTACTAGAAGTAATTGCACAGATTTAAAGCAGAATGGGTTGCGGCCTTCCTCCTCTTCTGAGCGTTAATTCTTCATTTAATTCTTCACCTACCATCTTCTGCTCTGTTTTTTCCTATAAGAATCCAGAAGAACACATTGAAAAGGTTGTTGTTGCCTTGTTGTGGCAGTTGCTGTTAGAGGGATTCATTCTTGACTGTTAGAACAGTCGTGGGAGGGAGTAGCAGAGTAGTTGTATGTAATAGGCTGGGAGGAGAAAGTCTGGATCGTAATGTGCCCATTGAGCTATAGTTGTACATGACCGGTTTTGCATCAATTAATCAAAGCACATTTCACAGATCCCCGGTCTATTACTATCAGATGTTTCATCATATTACATATTCATGTTGCTTCTTCATGCTCCTTTTCCTCGTTTGCATCGGGGGCTCGCATAAGATTCACCCTTGATAGGTGCCTTATGTTGCTGCTCTCCCAGCCCTTAATGTTTTCTGCTTTGTGTGCAATCTGAGAATTGTTTTCAGTTAATTTAACCAGTGTAGTGGATGTTATTGCCTGCTCTCTGATGTATGAATTGAATGAAGCTGTTCTTAGTTGACTCTTTGTAATCTTATCTCTGTTTTCCCTTGGAGTTGCTAAAGCAGACTGAGTTAAATGACCTCTCGGTCTAATCTATAATCTCGCTCTCTTGTTCCTACGAGAGCTACCTTGAGTATCCAAGCAGTAATCCTGAGTTAAATGACCTCGACCCGATCTATGTATTTGAAATCTGGTTACTCTCCTTCTTTCACTTTCTTTCCTTAATGTTCCATCCCACCATCTAGTCTAAAATATCCTTTAGTATTAGATGACTTGCCCTTTGGAGGCTTTGGCTAGTTGTTGCATGTAATTACCTTTCATGACTCCATAGCCCAATGGATGGCACTCTCTTGGCCTATCCCCTTTGCTAAAATATCCTGCTGCCTTGTTCCTTTTCTCCCATTACCTTCTCAGTTTATGGTCTCCTAACCAACCCAGCAACCAACCAACCAAATCATTTAAAACCCCCCTTTGTGCTTCATACCTAGCCTAATATCTCAATTTGAGCCTCAAAGATATACATTCTTTACTTTATTGGAGAGATCCCTCTCCAGGTCCAGAAGGGCTAGATCCTCGGGCCCAAAGTGGTTCTATGTTGTCTCATCTTTTGGTCTTCATAATCTGCCAAAAAATTTGGAACACCAACACATTCCATAAATATGAAATGGACTTCGCCCTGCTCCTATTTGGT
>JAXQQM020060015.1:0-45807 GCA_034641835.2 Pinus albicaulis | reverse complement strand
GCTTCTTCAGTAATTTGTCCTTCTCCTAAATCCATGCTTATGGCTTCTTCTGCTTCTCTTTGAGGTGAAATTGAAGGTGGAGATAATGGCACTCTTTCCCTCCTTGGCTAAGGATTACTTTAAGCTTTCACTAATTGACTTTCTCCTCTCTTAAGATTTAGCCTAGTAAGCATTAAAACTCTTGCAAACTATTAAACAAACTTTGCATGATAATAATACTGAGAGTAAAAATATAGTTCTGATACCAACTTGATCTAAATGGAATGTATTAGTTTTTCTATGCTAAGTATCCAAACAGTAATTAAAATGTGTGCATAATGTTCTCTGAAGCTTGCAGGTGAAACAAATGATTTTAACTTAGTTAAAAATATTTATATGTGAGGTTAGAGCATGTAAATTTCTTATAAAACACTGTACAATAGTAAATAATAGAGAACTAAACATTGCATGTAACAGTACTCAAAAAATTTTATGAAGCAATTCACCCCTCCTGGGCTACATCTGTTGGTCCAGCTCCCAATGGCATGTACCTCAAATATTATTTCTCAAAAATGGTAATTACATGTGAAATAAATCCCCAAATGGCTATTGTCTCTGTAAAAACAGCTTCAAAATGCTTGAATTAGCCATGAATAGCTATTCATTTTTAGAAAACAGAGAATGGATGCCCAATACACTGAAAACAGCCTAGTGGCCCTGGTGGCTCCTTGACATCTCCTGAAGCTAAACCTACACAAGATGACCTCTAATGGCTTTTAAACCTATGCCAATGTGTTCAAAATGTCGATAATACTCAAAATTGACTATACATGCATCAAAATTGGTTGAAACTCAAAGGTGTTATGGCCAAAACAGTAAACTGCCCAATCCCTTAAAAAACTCCACTAAATGTGGAGAAACTCCAAATAAGCCCGAAAGTTTAGAAATGACCACTAAATCTGGGGTGCGCTCCATAAATGGTGGGCAGTTAAACTAATGTTAAATTTAATGTTAGATCGCATGTGAGCGAAATCTCCGCGATAACTGTTTGAACCTCCCGCCATGAATGCGTTGGAACCAGGAGTGGGGAGTGTGGTTCCATATCACAAAAACCACTGCATAAAAATTTTGTTAACTTGCCATGTGACTATCAGTTTAATTGTTTGCATTCTCCACATGAGAGGTGGCTAGAACCCAGAAGTTATGGTTCCACAAATCATTTTAACGTACCCCGTCATGTGACATGGCAATCTGCGGAGGTTAACGTTTAACACAATTGTTTCACTAGCCGTCGGTTAAACATTTATTGCTGAGGGTTTACAACCGATGTGAACATTCCGCATTGAATGCCGAATTAATTGATGATGTCATGCTAAGAGCCCTGGTTCTAGGCGGACAGTCTTATGGAGTGTTGTTTTACATGGGGGCTAGCCCTTCCCCCCGCCAATGACATTAACATCAAAGTTTAAATTAAACCCGCCGCCTAGATATATTAAGAATCATGGTGCAGGCGAGTTGGTTGAGACGTGGGCATTGTGTGCAGAAGGTCTGCGGTTCAATTCCTGTTAACTCCAAAAATTTTGATAAGCCATCCTCCTCCAACCCCGGCCACGTGGCGGCCTCCGGGCCTGCCATGTGGGAGCCCTTAAGTGGCCAAAATTTCCACAAGTCAAACCAAAAACAAATCAAACGCTGCCATATGTAGAACTTTGATTGGCCCTGATGAAATATTTTGGGGAATATTCCATAAATATTCCCTGGAATGTTATTTTTTTAATTTTTCAATTTACAAATTCAAACTTGGTCAAACTCTTTTTTTTGGAGTTTACTGGCCTTTTCAAACCTTCATAACTTCTACATACGACCTCCATTTTGCAAACCGTTTACGGCACCAGAATTGTAGTGTTGAGACATTTCCGATCGCTTAGGTTGCAAAGATTTTTTAGCACTTTAATTTTTGAGCATTTTTGAACTATGGACATGATCTCGTGATCAGTATGCAAATATGTAAATAAAAATAACACAACAAATTTTTTTCCTATGGATGAAAATGCATATATTTCTAAAAATAGTGCTTATCATAATAGAGCATGCAAACACATGTTTCTTTTTCGAGGAAATATAGCATAATAGGGAATGCAAAAACATGTTTTCTTATCCATAAAACTAATTCAATAAATCATACAAATACATGATATTGTTTTCCAAATATTGTACCAACATTACCCATATATATATATATATATATATATATATATATATATATATATATATATATATATATACCAATGAAATGTCCAACGCATTAATATGGTTTTTGTGCATGTAATTCATCTTATTTCCTAAAGAATGTTTTCCATTGTAAGCTAACACAACATGTTATCATTTCCCACATGCAAATATATATTATTTACAATGAAAGCTAATACAAATCTTGCATGCTTATACATGATTGTATTCTAAAATAAACTAACATAATTGTTATGATAGTATAAAAGTAATCACATATAAATTTTTCTAAAGAAATATGGCTCAATGGCTATTCTTTTCATGCGAAGAACATATCTATATAACTCAATTACTATTATTTGTGCATGTAAGAACTTATCATAATAGCCCCACTTTAATGTATGTAACACATGTTTTGAGTTTTTTTTTTTTTTTTTTGGAAAATTGATTGTATTCAATTGATTAATGACTATTAGGCAATGGAATCAAAATATAACTTGATATTTGCATCAACGTTTCATAGTGTAAACACAGGGCAAGCTAGGAATATTTACTGGATCTTTCGAATTTATAAATGGATTTCTGACAGAAATATGAAAATATTCAGCAGAACTAAATAGCAATTAAGTATTTTTTATTTTGGCCTTCAGTGGAAAACATTATGATTGTAAATGTAACCAAAATAAGGTACTCAAAATTAAATCCTATTCGTCATGCTTTCTGCTTTAAAATTGGAATTCAAAATATTACAATGAAACATGACAATGAAACATAATAAAAGAAAGAAAACATCACCAATATTTAAGCCACAGGAATCCTGTGAATGGTATGATTATTTTTTATGCTCAAGTGCTTTGAAAAAGCTTACAATACTTCAATAGACAAAAATAGTTCTGATCTCAATCAATCGACCCTTGATACTTCCAAAACTGAAGTATTTATTATACAAAAATATAAAGATATTATAGTCAATGCCTATGTGAAAAGGAAATCTCTAATTTCTCAAAATGAACTGAAAGGAAATAAATCGACCTAAAAGGAGCACATCTGTGTTTCTAGCACTATTCTACTGGAAGATTGTTGCTGAGTCACCACCTTTTTAGTACTGTCCTGGAAAACTGAATGTTGTGTTGGAAAAATCTGTTGTATGAACACCCTTTTCCTGTCTTGACCCGTGGTGTCTATTTTCTAATAGAGTCCTTTCAGTCGTGTTTAACCCTTTTTTAAACAAAACAACATAAAAGGAAAACATATACCCGGACTTGAAATCCTATAGGCTTTAGTTCTGAACTTTATCACACCCATAGAAATATCACACATAACATGTTTTATAGTTTATGATATGAGAAATGGGATCGGCAATGTGATGCGAAGTGCGCAGGTGACATGGCACAGAAGGTGGGACCGACGCCTATTGAAAATCACAAATCTTAAGGTTTCGCTATGAGCAGCGAAGGTAAACTCTAAAACTTGCGAATTGCGATATGTGATTGGGGCCCACCCACATCGCTCATCGTAATATTTATAGTTTACCGCACATTGCAGAGTTTAGAGTTTAAGAACTAAAACCTGCAAAGTGCGACTTGCGCTAACAGAGGATTATGTGGCAGGATGGAGATGGAGCCCACTGCATTGCTGGAGTTATAAAGTGGTGAATGCTAGTGAAGGAACGATTTATAGTGGTGAGTGGAGTATTATGGTGGGTCCAACTACATTGAAAATCGCAATCGGGACCGGATAGGTTTTGGGAATATGGTTAAACTTTAAATTTTTCGAAATGCGATGAGTGAAAAATTTAGATATGTGCGATGTGATACATATCGCACATCAACGATCACAAATTTTAACAGTTGGCGAAATGGAATAAGTTATTTTTGCTAATATGCGATGTGGTATATTGATCTGAAATCGTGAGAACAAACTATTTCTCATACAGAGATGGACTGTAGGGGCATTCACCGGATGTTTCACCTTTCGAGGAAAGGATGAATCCGGAGGCTACCTGGCCCTCTACAGACTCTGCCTAAAGAAATAATATGTAAACACAAATATCAAGATCAATGAAAGTATTTTTTTTTTAAATTCAAAGTGTTCATTGATCTGTTTTTATGTGTGAATAAGCAAGATGATATGTTCTGCAATTAAAGTGTAGAGGTTTGATGATAAAATAACAAGTTTTGTTTACTGTATAAACTTGTTTTGGAAAAGCATGCTTATGAAAATTTATTTGTTTCCATTCATGAATCTGAAATAACAGTAAATACTCACAGAGAATAACGATAGTTCTAAACACTAATGAACCACCCTATTATTTGGAAACTTACCTCAAACAGTCAAAGCACCTCATTCAGGCAGTCATCCTTTGATTTAATCAAAGTAAGTACATCGTATAAAAGCCTCTAAAGGCAAATAGTATAAAACAACTCAGAAGATCCAAATCGGTATAAATAGACTACAAATTCACCTCCATTGGATGAAGGTAGTCCAATGCGACTCTCTTCCCCTTTGCCTGATGGCTCAACTATCAAAAGCGCTGTAAAATTCGCAGATAGAATGCCTGATGGCTCTGCAGACACTTCCAACAGCTCCAGAATGATCTCTACACCCAAAAATCAAAAAAAAATTCGTCTCCAAAAGCCTCTCCTAGCAAAAGTTATGCCACATTTACTCCAACTGGTTACACTAAACAAACTCCGGCTAAAATGGAGATACTGCGGTCCGACAAACTTGGAGTCGGCGCCGAATTTGGAGGGACCGCCGTAATAACCGCCAACTGTGGTGCTAGAGAATAGGGGCCACGGCGGTCCATAGGACCGCACCCGTCGGCCATATGGTTAGAAACTTGGAGTTATATGCGCGGCAAACTTTAATATATAACACATATTAAAACATGCATAACACCAACTCCGCCAGAACATGGGACCACGTCCCCTACTGCGCGCCAACGATTTTGTGCCACGGTTCCGCGCTGTGGGTTCTATGTAGAGGGGGCTGGCCCTTAGGGGCTGGCCCCCTTTTGGGCCCCGCCCAAACCTTATTTAAAGTTTATAAAGAACTTTGCCGCTCATACAAACAAGAAATGCCATTCGCCCGACGGTTAAACCATTCCGTTTGCACGGCCCCGACCCGTGTTCAAACCTCGCCGAGTCCATAACAAAGTTTTTGAAACGCCATTTTCAATCCGACTTGGGGCCACGTGGCGGCCTCTGGGCTAGCCACGTGGCGCCCTTCCATTGGCTGCGCCCGGAATATTCTACAGAATATTCTGTGGAATATTCCACGAAATATTCCCAGAATATTCTTTGGAATATTCTTTTTTTAATAAAAAAATTTCATAAGTCAAATTTGGCATTTTTAATTGAAATTGAGAGATCTTTAAACTTGAATAACTTCTGCATACGACATCGGATTTGAGTGTCGTTTGCAGCGTTGGGATCGTTTCACTGAACACTTTCCAGTCGATCTATTTTGGAGTCATTCTGAGCAACTTCATTTTTAAGCATTTTTCTTCAAGAGACTTGATCTCCTGATCACACCTCCCAAATGGGAAGCTTTTGGACCCTCAAAAGCTTTCTGATTACTGAAACTGATGATGTGGAGACTGATTCTCCACTCTTCCACCTTTGAAAAACTGAAATCTGCCCGATTTCATCAACTGAAGCTTTTGAGAAAATGACAACCTGTCTCTGGAATCAACTGATCTACCGTTGCTAAGATTGACTGAGTCATGATGCAAATGATTAAAATTTGCAGAACAGCAATTGTACTTTGCAGAAAATAAACTTTCTCTACATTGATCAAACTTCCAGAAAGACTTAAAATAAACTTCACCTTTCAAACTGTTCCCATGGCGAATTGTACCATTCTGAAACCAAATTTTTCCCATGCTGAATTTTGTGTCCTTCTTGCTTGCACTGCTTTGCTTTGACACTTCATTTTCTGCATTGGCTGACCCAAAAGGTAATTCGTGCAACACAACATCATCTTCTTTCAAAGACAAACTGTTATCAAACTGAGACATATTATTAGCAACATCATAAAATGGCAAATGCTCAAAATCTGGTCGTTTCAACATCAACAAAGTTAGACTTTGACTTGCATTAACCAGTCTTTTCAATTGACCTGCATGGAGTAAAGAAGATTCCAGCTTCTTCTTGTGAGCTCTCACAATGTACTCTTTACCATCTTTAATCAAGTGATACTTGTTTTCATGGCGATGAAAGATGGCCTTCCTGTCAAATAAATAAGGACTTCCCAAAACAATACCTGAGATATCAAGCGGCACCACATCAAGTTCCATTGTGTCAATAAAGTGTGTAGTTATTGCAAAGCGCAATATGCACTTCCTTGAAACTTGCAAATTGGCATCCTTGCATATCCATCCAAGTGGATAAGGCTTCGGATGTGGAATGGTCTCAAGTTTAAGCTGCTTGACCAAGTCTTCAGATATAAGATTCGCTTGTGACCCACTGTCAAATAGTGTGTCAATTTTGGTATGCTTTGAAATTACCCTCACATGGAAAAGCTCTATCCTCCTCTTTTCATCATGAGTATCTTTGTGACAATTCAAAGAGCTAGAACTAGGAATTGTGTCTTGCACCACTTCTTTCCCCTTAGTGTTCTTTAAAACCATGCCTATGCTTTTTGTCTCATCTCCTGAGTCTGACCCTAAGTCTTGCTCAACTGTTGCTACAATTTTCTCCTTTTATTTGATCTTGTTTTTGTTCTTGAATTTTTCTGGTTTCAGTTCAGGATGAAGCTTCCAACAATGATCTTCATCATGACTTGTCTTCGAACAGTTCTTGCAAAATAACTTTCCTTTGTCCTTTCTTGAATTTGCAACTCTCTTCTTTCCTTTGTTTTTAAAAGTACTATCCTCAGCAAAAGCATCAAAAGCATTCTTTCCTCTAGCTTCTAAATGTGTAGCCTGCACACAGACTTCATCTAAGCTGGTAGGATTAAACATTAGGATAGTATGTTGCAAATAATTGTGCAAACCTCCTATGTATTTCAACAAGGTGTCTTGACTTTGTAAGTCTACTCCAAGTAGAAGTTCTCTCCTTCTAAACTCTTGGGTATAATCTTGCACATTTTGACCCTTAAGTTGCCTAAAATTTTTCCAATTCATGATTGCTTTCTGAATATGAGCAAGAGGATAAAATTGTTTCTTAATAGCAGTAATAAACTCATTCCATGTTAGAGTTATCTTACCATGCTTTTTAATCTCCTCTCTAGTCCTGGCTTCCCACCAAACCAAAGCTGCTCCATCCATTCTCAAAGAGGCTAATTGAATTTTAGTGTCATCATCATGTAAATTCTGGATTCTTAGATAGACTTCCAGCTATCTTATCCAATTATCCAATTTCTCTGCATTAACATCACCATTAAATATTGGCAACTCAAACTTCACATCAAGCTTCAACAAAGGATTTTTAAAAGAGGTTTTTGTTTGGTGTGACTGATTTTCAGAAGTTGAAGAGGATGATGTGGAGGATGAGGATGATGATGGAGATGGTGGATCACCATTTCCTCCATTCCCTTTCTTAGACTCATCTTTGTCTTTCTTTCCTCCCGAAAAATCTCCTTCTTCTCTTTGGTTTCTAGACCCTTCTCCAGCAATCCTATCATTTCTCTCCTGGTATAGGATTCTAACCATCTCAGTCAAATCCAAGAAAGCTTTTCTAAAGACTCTTTCTTCTTCCTTGGGATCCATTTCCTCATGTACTTCTCCCTCTCTGGATGACATGCTTGTGGCTGATTCTAAGGCTATGGAGGATGAAATGGAAGGTGGATGTAATGGCACTCTAGCCCTCCTTGGTTGAGGATTAATTTGTTCTCTAACCAGTTGACCTTCCCCTCTTTGCAGTTTCAGCCTAGTAAGCATCAAGATTTGCAGAACCACACAATTAACTTGCACAAATTTCACAATATCTTAAGAAAAACCTTGAGCTCCGATACCAACCTGATCTGAAATTGTGAGAACAAACTATTTCTCATACAGAGATGGACTGTAGGGGCATTCACCGGACGTTTCACATTTCAAGGAAAGGATGAATCCGGAGGCTACCTGGCCCTCTACAGACTCTGCCTAAAGAAATAATATGTAAACACAAATATCAATATCAATGAAAGTATTTTGTTTTTAAATTCAAAGTGTTCATTGATCTGTTTTTATGTGTGAATAAGCAAGATGATATGTTCTGCAATTGAAGTGTAAAGGTTTGATGATAAAATAACAAGTTTTGCTTACTTTATAAACTTGTTTTGGAAAAGCATGTTTATGAAAATTTACTGTTTAAACTATCAGAATCTGGAAATAAACAGCCAAAATATACAGAGTGACAGCAGATATTTGTTTAAGCGGTTCACCCCTCTCTTGGGCTACCTCCGCTGGTCCAAAAGCCTCTAATTAGGCTCAGTCCTCCTTTGATTAAATGCTGAAAATGAAATTACATCTGTATAAAAGCCTCTAAAGGCAAAATAGACTGCTAAAACAGACTCAGAAGATCCAAATCAGTATAAAATGACTACAAATTCACCTCCATTGGATGAAGGTAGTCCAATGCAGCTCTCTTCCCCTTTGGCCCTGATGGCTCCACTATCAAAAGCGCTGTAAAATTCACTGATAGAATGCCCTGATGGCTCTGTAGACACTTCCAACAGCTCCAGAATGATCTCTACACCCAAAATCAAAAAAAAATTCGTCTCCAAAGACCTCTCCTAGCAAAAGTTATGCCACATTTACTCCAACTGCCCATTACACTAAACAGAGCTCCCATTTCTGGCGGAATCATGATATGTCCAGGTGACTTGGAGTCGGCGCCGAATTTGGAGGGACCGCCGTAATTACCGCCAACTGTGGTGCTAGAGAATAGGGGCCACGGGGGTCCATAGGACCGCACCCGTCGGCCATATGGTTAGAAACTTGGAGTTATATGCGCGGAAAACTTTAATATATAACAAATATTAAAACATGCATAACACCAACTCCGCCGGAACATGGGACCACGTCCCCTAATGCGTGCCAACGATTTTGTGCCACGGTTCCGCGCTGTGGGTTCTATGTAGAGGGGGCTGGCCCTTAGGGGCTGGCCCCCTTTTCGGCCCCGCCCAAACCATATTTAAAGTTTATAAAGAACTTTGCCGCTCATACAAATAAGAAATGCCATTGGCCCGACGGTTAAACCATTCCGTTTGCACGGCCCCGACCCGTGTTCAAACTTCGCCGAGTCCATAACAATGTTTTTGAAACGCCATTTTCAATCCGACTTGGGGCCACGTGGCGGCCTCTGGGCTAGCCACATGGCGCCCTTCCATTGGCTGCGCCCAAAATATTCTACAGAATATTCTGTGGAATATTCCACGGAATATTCTGTGGAATATTCCCGTAATATTCTTTGAAATATTCTTTTTTTTAATAAAAATTTTTCATAAGTCAAATTTGGCATTTTTAATTGAAATTGAGAGATCTTTAAACTTGAATAACTTCTGCATACGACATCGGATTTGAGTGCCGTTCGCGGCGTTGGGATCGTTTCACTGAACACTTTCCAGTCGATCTATTTTGGAGCCATTCTGAGCAACTTCATTTTTAAGCATTTTTCTTCAAGAGACTTGATCTCCTGATCACACCTCCCAAATGGGAAGCTTTTGGACCCTCAAAAGCTTTCTGATTACTGAAACTGATGATGTGGAGACTGATTCTCCACTCTTCCACCCTTGAACAACTGAAATCTACCTGATTTCATCAACTGAAGCTTTTGAGAAAATGACAACCTGTCTCTGGAATCAACTGATCTACCATTGCTAAGATTGACTGAGTCATGATGCAAATGATTAAAATTTGCAGAACAGCAATTGTACTTTGCAGAAAAAAAACTTTCTCTACATTGATCAAACTTCCAGAAAGACTTAAAACAACCTTCACCTTGCAAAATGTTCCCATGGCGAATTGTACCATTCTGAAACCAACTTTTTCCCATGCTGAATTTTGTGTCCTTCTTGCTTGCACTGCTTTGCTTTGACACTTCATTTTCTGCATTGGCTGACCCAAAAGGTAATTCGTGCAACACAACATCATCTTCTTTCAAAGACAAACTATTATCAAACTTAGACATATTATTAGCAACATCATAAAATGGCAAATGCTCAAAATCTGGTCGTTTCAACATCAACAAAGTTAGACTTTGACTTGCATTAACCAGTCTCTTCAATTGACCTGCATGTAGTAAAGAAGATTCCATCTTCTTCTTGTGAGCTCTCACAATGTACTCTTTACCATCTTTGAACAAGTGATACTTGTTTTCATGGCGATGAAAGATGGCCTTCCTGTCAAACAAATAAGGACTTCCCAAAACAATACCTGAGATATCAAGCGGCACCACATCAAGTTCCACTGTGTCAATAAAGTGTGTAGTTATTGCAAAGCGCAATATGCACTTCCTTGAGACTTGCAAATTAGCATCCTTGCATATCCATCCAAGTGGATAAGGCTTTGGATGTGGAATGGTCTCAAGTTTTAGCTGCTTGACCAAATCTTCAGAAATAAGATTAGCTTGTGACCCACTGTCAAATAGTGTGTCAATTTTGGTATGCTTGGAAATTACCCTCACATGGAAAAGCTCTATCCTCCTCTTTTCATCATGAGTATCTTTGTGACAATTCAAAGAGCTAGAACTGGGATTTGTGTCTTGCACCACTTCTTTCCCCTTAGTGTTCTTTAAAACCATGCCTATGATTTTTGTCTCATCTCCTGAGTCTGACCCTAAGTCTTGCTCAACTGTTGCAACAGTTTTCTCCTTTTCTTTGGTCTTGTTTTTGTTCTTGTATTTTTCTGGTTTCAGTTCAGGATGAAGCTTCCAACAATGATCTTCATCATGACTTGTCTTCGAACAGTTCTTGCAAAAGAACTTTCCTTTGTCTTTTCTTGAATTAGCAACTCTCTTCTTTCCTTTGTTTTTAAAAGTACTATCCTCATCAAAAGCATCAAAAGCATTCTTTCCTCTAGCTTCTAAATGTGTAGCCTGCACACAGACTTCATCTAAGCTGGTAGGATTGAACATTAGGATAGTATGTTGCAGATAATTGTGCAAACCTCCTATGTATTTCAGCAAGGTGTCTTGACTTTGTAAGTCTACTCCAAGTAGAAGTGCTCTCCTTCTAAACTCTTGGGTATAATCTTGCACATTTTGACCCTTAAGTTGCCTAAAACTTTGCCAATTCATGATTTCTTTTTGAATATGAGAAAGAGGATAAAAATGTTTCTTAATAGCAGTAATAAACTCAGACCATGTTAGAGTTATCTTACCATGCTTTTTAATCTCCTCTCTAGTCTTGGCTTCCCACCAAACCAAAGCTGCTCCATCCATTCTCAAAGAGGCTAATTGAATTTTAGTGTCATCATCATGTAAATTCTGGATTCTTAAATAGACTTCCAGCTGTCTTATCCAATTATCCAATTTCTCTGCATTAACATCACCATTAAACATTGGCAACTCAAACTTCACATCAAGCTTCAACAAAGGATTTTTAAAACAGGTTTTTGTTTGGTGTGACTGATTTTCAGAAGTTGAAGAGGATGATGTGGAGGATGAGGATGATGATGGAGATGGTGGATCACCATTTCCTCCATTCCCTTTTTTAGACTCATCTTTGTCTTTCTTTCCTCCTGAAGAATCTCCTTCTTCTCTTTGGTTCCTAGACCCTTCTCCAGCAATCCTATCATTTCTCTCCTGGTATAGGATCCTAACCATCTCAGTCAAGTCCAAGAAAGCTTTTCTAAAGACTCTTTCTTCTTCCTTGGGATCCATTTCCTCATGTACTTCTCCTTCTCTAGATGACATGTTTGAGGCTGATTCTAAAGCTATGGAGGATGAAATGGAAGGTGGATGTAATGGCACTCTAGCCCTCCTTGGTTGAGGATTAACTTGTTCTCTAACCAATTGACCTTCCCCTCTTTGCAGTTTCAGCCTAGTAAGCATCAAGATTTGCGAGAACCACACAGTGCTTGCACATATTTCACAATCTCTTAAGAAAAACCTTGAGCTTTGATACTAACTTTGTCACGAAATCGTGAGAACAAACTGTTTCTCATACAAGAGATGGTATTTGTAGGGGCATTCACCGGATGTTTCACCTTTCAAGGAAAGGATGAATCCGGAGGCTACCTGGCCCTCTACAGACTCTGCCTAAAGAAATAATATGTAAACACAAATATCAAGATCAATGAAAGTATTTTGTTTTTAAATTCAAAGTGTTCATTGATATGTTTTTATGAGTAAATAAGCAAGATGATATGTTCTGCAATTGAAGTGTAGAGGTTTGATGATAAAATAACAAGTTTTGTTTACTCTATAAACTTGTTTTGGAAAAGCATGCTTATGAAAATTTACTGTTTAAACTATCAGAATCTGGAAATAAACAGCCAAAATATACAGAGTGACAGTAGATATTTGTTTAAGCGGTTCACCCCTCTCTTGGGCTACCTCCGCTGGTCCAAAAGCCTCTAATTAGGCTCAGTCCTCTTTTGATTAAATGCTGAAAATGAAATTTACATCTGTATAAAAGCCTCTAAAGGAAAAATATACTGCTAAAACAGACTCAGAAGATCCAAATCAGTCTAAAAACACTACAGAATTCACCTCCATTGGATGAAGGTAGTCGAAGCGGCTCTCTTCCCCTTTGGCCCTAATGGCTCCATAAAAGCGCTGTAAGTTACGAATAGAAAGTGCTTTGATGGCTCTGCAAACACTTCCAAAAGCTCCAAAATGATCTCTACCCCAGAATCCAAAAAAAATTCGTCTCCAAAGACCTCTCCTAGCAAAAGTTATGCCACATTTACTCCAACTGCCCATTACACTAAACAAACTCCAGCTAAAACTGGAGATACCGCCAGATAATCCGACAAACTTGGAGTCGGCGCCGAATTTGGAGGGACCGCCGTAATAACCGCCAACTGTGGTGCTAGAGAATAGGGGCCACGGGGGTCCATAGGACCGCACCCATCGGCCATATGGTTAGAAACTTGGAGTTATATGCGCGGCAAACTTTAATATATAACAAATATTAAAACATGCATAACACCAACTCCGCCGGAACATGGGACCACGTCCCCTACTGCGCGCCAACGATTTTGTGCCACGGTTCCACGCTGTGGGTTCTATGTAGAGGGGGCTGGCCCTTAGGGGCTGGCCCCCTTTTGGGCCCCGCCCAAACCTTATTTAAAGTTTATAAAGAACTTTGCCGCTCATACAAACAAGAAATGCCATTGGCCCGACGGTTAAACCATTCCGTTTGCACGGCCCTGACCCGTGTTCAAACCTCGCCGAGTCCATAACAATGTTTTTGAAACGCCATTTTCAATCCGACTTGGGGCCACGTGGCAGCCTCCGGGCTAGCCACGTGGCGCCCTTTCATTGGCTGCGCCCGGAATATTCTACAGAATATTCTGTGGAATATTCCACGAAATATTCCCAGAATATTCTGTGGAATATTCTTTTTTTAATACAAATATTTCATAAGTCAATTTTGCCTTTTTTAATTGAAATTGACAAATCTTTAAAGTTGAATATCTTCTGCATATGGCGTCGGATTTGAGTGCCGTTTTTGGCGTTGGGATCGTATCGCCGAGCTCTTTCCAGTCAATCTGTTTTGAAGCCATTCCGAGCAACTTAATTTTTGAGCATTTTTCTTCAAGAGACTTGATCTCTTGATCACACCTCCCAAATAGGAAGCTTTCGGACCCTCAAAAGCTTTCTAATTACTGAAATTGATGATGTGGAGACTGATTCTCCACTCTTCCACCCTTGAACAATTGAAATCTGCCTGATTTCATCAACTGAAGCTTTTGAGAAAATGACAACCTGTCTCTGGAATTAACTGATCTACCATTGCTAAGATTGACTGAGTCATGATGCAAATGATTAAAATTTGCAGAAAAACAATTGTACTTTGCAGAAAATAAACTTTCTCTACATTGATCAAACTTTCTAGAAGACTTAAAATGACTTTCACCTTGCAAACTGTTCCGATGGAAAATTCTACCATTCTAAAACCAACTTTGCCCCATGCTGAATTTTGTGTCCTTCTTGCTTGCACTGCTTAGCTTTGACACTTCATTCACTGCATTGGCTGACCCAAAAGGTAAATTGTGCAACACAACATCATCTTCTTTCAAAGACAAGCTGTTATCAAACTGAGACATATTATTAGCAACATCATAAAATGGCAAATGCTCAAAATCTTAATTAGTTTCAACATCAACAAAGTTAGACTTTGACTTGCATTAACTTGATCTCTTCAATTGGCTTTGCATGTAGTAAAGAAAGATTCCATCTTCTTCTTGTGACTCTCTGTATGCTCTACCATCTTTTGAACAAGTGATACTTGTTTTCATAGCGATAGAAAGATGGCCTTCTGTCAAAGCAAAATTAAGGACTTCCCCAAAACAATTCGAGATATCAAGCGGCACCACATCAAGTTCCACTGTGTCAATAAAGTGTGCAGTTATTACAAAGCGCAATATGCACTTCCTTGAAACTTGCAAATTGGCATCCTTACATATCCATCCAAGTGGATAAGGCTTCGGATGTGGAATGGTCTCAAGTTTAAGCTGCTTGACCAAATCTTCAGATATAAGATTTGCTTGTGACCCACTGTCAAATAGTGTGTCAATTTTGGTATGTTTTGAAATTACCCTCACATGGAAAAGCTCTATCCTCCTCTTTTCATCATGAGTATCTTTGTGACAAATCAAAGAGCTAGAACTAGGAATTGTGTCTTGCACCACTTCTTTCCCCTTAATGTTCTTTAAAACCATGCCCATTCTTTTTGTCTCATCTCCTAAGTCTGACCCTAAGTCTTGCTCAACTGTTGCTACAGTTTTCTCCTTTTCTTTGGTCTTGTTTTTGTTCTTGTATTTTTCTGGTTTCAGTTCAGGATGAAGCTTCTAACAATGATCTTCATCATGACTTGTCTTAGAACAGTTCTTGCAAAATAACTTTCCTTTTTCTTTTCTTGAATTTGCAACTCTCTTCTTTCCTTTGTTTTTGAAATTACTATCCTCATCAAAAGCATTCTTTCCTCTAGCTTCTAAATGTGTAGCCTGGACACAGACTTCATCTAAGCTGGTAGGATTGAACATTAGGATAGTATGTTGCAGATAATTGTGCAAACCTCCTATGTATTTCAACAAGGTGTCTTGACTTTGTAAGTCTACTCCAAGTAGAAGTGCTCTCCTTCTAAACTCTTAGGTATAATCTTGCACATTTTGACCCTTAAGTTGCCTAAAATTTTGCCAATTCATGATTGCTTTCTGAATATGAGCAAGAGGATAAAATTGTTTCTTAATGGCTGTAATAAACTCATTCCAAGTTAGAGTTATCTTACCATGCTTTTTAATCTCCTCTCTAGTCTTGGCTTTCCACCAAACCAAAGCTGCTCCATCCATTCTCAAAGAGGCTAATTGAATTTTAGTGTCATCATCATGCAAATTCTGAATCCTTAGATAGAATTCCAGCTGTCTAATCCAGTTATCCAATTTCTCTGCATTCACATCACCATTAAACATTGACAACTCAAACTTTACATCTAGCTTCAACAAAGGATTTTTAAAAGATGTTTTTGTTTTTTGTGAGTGATTTTCAGAAGTTGAAGAGGATGATGTGGAGGATGAGGATGATGATGGAGATGGTGGATCACCATTTCCTCCATTCCATTTCTTAGACTCATCTTTGTCTTTATTTCCTCCTAAAGAATCTCCTTCTTCTCTTTGGTTTCTAGACCCTTCTCCAGCAATCCTATCATTTCTCTCCTGGTATAGGATCCTAACCATCTCAGTCAAATCCAAGAAAGCTTTTCTAAAGACTCTTTCTTCTTCCTTGGGATCCATTTCCTCATGTACTTCTCCTTCTCTGGATGACATGTTTGAGGCTGATTCTAAAGCTATGGAGGATGAAATGGAAGGTGGATGTAATGGCACTCTAGCCCTCCTTGGTTGAGGATTAACTTGTTCTCTAACCAGTTGACCTTCCCCTCTTTGCAGTTTCAGCCTAGTAAGCATCAAGATTTGCAGAACCACACAATTAACTTGCACAAATTTCACAATCTCTTAAGAAAAACCTTGAGCTCTGATACCAACCTGATCTGAAATCGTGAGAACAAACTATTTCTCATACAGAGATGGACTGTAGGGGCATTCACCGGATGTTTCACCTTTCAAGGAAAGGATGAATCCGGAGGCTACCTGGCCCTCTACAGACTCTGCCTAAAGAAATAATATGTAAACACAAATATCAAGATCAATGAAATTATTTTGTTTTTAAATTCAAAGTGTTCATTGATCTGTTTTTATGTGTGAATAAGCAAGATGATATGTTCTGCAATTGAAGTGTAGAGGTTTGATGATAAAATAACAAGTTTTGTTTACTGTATAAACTTGTTTTGGAAAAACATGCTTATGAAAATTTACTGTTTAAACTATCAGAATCTGAAAATAAACAGCCAAAATATACAGAGTGACAGCAGATATTTGTTTAAGCGGTTCACCCCTCTCTTGGGCTACCTCCGCTGGGTCCAAAAGCCTCTAATTAGGCTCAGTCCTCCTTTGATTAAATGCTGAAAATGAGATTACATCTGTATAAACTCCTCTAATGGAAAAATAGACTGCTAAAACAGACTCAGAAGATCCAAATCAGTATAAAATGACTACAAATTCACCTCCATTGGAGGAAGGTAGCCCAATGCAGCACTCTTTCCCCTTGGCCCTGATGGCTCCACTGTCAAAAGCGCTGTAAAATTCGCAGATAGAATGCCCTGATGGCTCTGCAGACACTTCCAACAGCTCCAGAATGATCTCTACACCCAAAATCAAAAAAAAATTCGTCTCCAAAGACCTCTCCTAGCAAAAGTTATGCCACATTTACTCCAACTGCCCATTACACTAAACAAACTCCAGCTAAAACTGGAGATACCGCCAGATAATCCGACAAACTTGGAGTCGGCGCCGAATTTGGAGGGACCGCCGTAATAACCGCCAACTGTGGTGCTAGAGAATAGGGGCCACGGGGGTCCATAGGACCGCACCCGTCGGCCATATGGTTAGAAACTTGGAGTTATATGCGCGGCAAACTTTAATATATAACAAATATTAAAACATGCATAACACCAACTCCGCCGGAACATGGGACCACGTCCCCTACCGCGCGCCAACGATTTTGTGCCACGGTTCCGCGCTGTGGGTTCTATGCAGAGGGGGCTGGCCCTTAGGGGCTGGCCCCCTTTTGGGCCCCGCCCAAACCATATTTAAAGTTTATAAAGAACTTTGCCGCTCATACAAATAAGAAATGCCATTGGCCAAGCGGTTAAACCATTCCGTTTACGGCCTGACCACGTGTTCAAACCTCGCGAGTCCATAACAAAGTTTGAAACACGCCATTTTCAATCGACTTGGGGCCACGTGGCGGCCTGCAGGCTATGCGTGCGCCCTTCGTCGTGCCTTGGAATATTCTACGAGAATAATGCATGGAATATTCTATGGAATATTCCCAGAATATTCTGTGGAATATTCTTTTTTTTATAAAATTTTTTCATAAAGTCAATTTTGGCATTTTTAATTGAAATTGACGAATCTTTAAACCTGAATATCTTCTACATACGGCGTCGGATTTGAGTTTCGTTCACGGCGTTGGGATCGTATTTCTGAGCTCTTTCTAGTCAATCTGTTTTGGAGCCATTCTGAGCAACTTCATTTTTGAGCATTTTTCTTCAAGAGACTTGATCTCCTGATCATCAGTGATGGAGGTAGGTGAAAGAGCAGGTTGACTATCAGTTGTGACTATCAGTTGTGACTATACTGGTGCATGAGATTTGCACACACATTCATGGAGAAGCCAATGAGGATTGCGCAGTACATACTAGTGGGATTCAAACTTGGATCTCATGATTATCCATATTGGATTGCGCAGTAGAGGCTGGCTAACAGGTGGAGGAGATTTGAGCATGTGACTTGCTTGATCTGAGCTTGTGTAGTGTGTAGCATGTGAGATAGTGCTGAGAGCTTGTGAGGAGCTTTGTGCTATTATTGTTACATGAAATCTATCATTATAATATACAGATAGTTGGGGGTTTTCAACTTTAAGCTTTCCCATAAACACTGTGTTTATATGTGTGATTGATTATGTGGTTTTAATGTGCGCATGCGATTGTTTATTTTCCGCAAATTAATGATCAATAGTAGAAGAGGTTATGTATTATGCATGAAGCTAAAATAGTGTGTGATTAGGATAATCTCGGTGGATCGGTGAATAAGTTAACATTTATTCAAGTTTCTACATTAAGTGTCGCTATTGCATGGATACTCGAGTTAGAACTCATGTGACCGAGTTTGGTGGAGTTGATTGAGGAAGTTAGTGGAGTTGTATTCAATTTAACTCAGTTAAACATAGTTGAGCTAGTTGTATCTAGTCTAACTGATTGATACACTAGTGAGAGTGGTGTGAATTAATTATTAATTAATTCACTAATTATTAACTCATAAATCAACTAAATAATACATCAGTTAACTTCAGTGCATGGACAGTTTCAGTGGAGACCGGTGGAGAGGTAGGTGAAAGAGCAAGTGTGACTATCAGTTGTGACTATACTAGTGCATGAGTTTGCACCACACATTGATGGAGATGCCAATGAGGATTGCGCAGTGCACACTAGGTGGATTCGAACTCAGTCAGGGCCAATATTCATCAGGGATTGCGCAGTAGAGGCAGGCTAACAGGTGGAGAAGATTGGAGCATGTGTTTTGCTAGATCTGAGCTTGTGTAGTGTGTAGCAATTGGAGATTGTACTGAGAGCTTGTGAGAAGCTTTGTACAATGATTGTTACATGATCTCTATTATATAATATACAGATAGTTGGGGGTTTTCAGATTTAAGATTTCCCATAAATACTATGTTTATATGTGTGATTGTTTATGGTTTTAATGTGCGCATGCGATTGTTTATATTTCCGCAATTAATGATCAATGGTAGAAGAGATTATGTATTATGCATGAAGCTCAAATAGTGTGTGATCAGGATAATATCGGTGAATAATATAACATTTATTCAAAATTTCTACAAATTAGGTCATCTCTATCCAAAGATACATCTCCCTCCAAAACTGCGTTATTCTTCCTTGGATTCCTCCTCCTCCACAATTGCGTTGTTGACTTAGTCAAAGTGGACTGAATAAACTTTATTTTATCCTTGTTCACACATGGAGGTGTTTTATTAAGCTAGAAAGAGTGTCCCCTTTCACATTTGGAGTGTTTTTATCTTCCTTAGGAGACTTATGTGCTTTTCTACCCATTTATTCACCGGATAGAGTTGCTGCTAACTCTAATGTTCCATTTAGCTTTGAGGCTAAAATTTTGGAACATTATAGTCCTCCCCTCCAAAATATTTGCTTTTCCTCAAGAAAATATATAGGAAGAGAAAAATTTCTCCCCTCCTCCTCATGTGGCCTCCCATCAGTAGCCTCCATCACTGCATCAAGATAATCTGTAATAAAACTGTCATCCAATGTTTCCTCCCAAGTGTGCAAAACCAAATTACTCACATCAATCAAAGGTGGAAAGTGTGAATGGAAACTTGTTTGGTGTCCCATGGCCTCCACAAATTAGGAGTGATGACCAACGTGGTGAATGAGTGTCTCCCTCACCCATGCTATCATCCAAATGAAGTGAGTCACCCTCCAACATGGAAACTCATGAAGAATCTCCTCCACCTTTGGCTCCTGAAATGTAGGTGGGCTGAATAAATGAACATGATAGGCAAGAATGCCTATCCCATGCTATCCTCCTCTCCACTTATGTAAGTGTATAGGGCATGCTGATCTTTGGATGCAACATGATTGCCCTCCAATGGCAAGAAGAAGATTGAGTATTCAAAGACTCTTCCTCCAAAATCATGAGACATGCCAACCTAAACCATTCCATTCAAGATGAATGGCACATCATCACCATTTGGAATCCAAACCAGAAATATGCTGAAATTTATGTTCAATCTTGGATGGTACCAAGGGTTCTCCAAGTGGATATTACGCAGTCTCCCCAACTGCTGTTTGAGAATTTCATGTGGCAAGTGGTTCTGCAACAAGTTATAAGCTGTGTATGTTTGCACTTCCAACATGGGGAAGCAAGCATAAATGTCCATCAGTTGTACATAGATAAAATAACAATACACTTGCCCAAATTCATGTATATATGGGCTACTATCATTACAAACATTGGCCCTAAAGTGACCATGAAACCCAAAAATACTCTTGCTCTCTTATGGAGCAATACACTGCTCATATATGGTGAGAAGATACAACTACTCAATGGAGTAATAAACAAGTACAGAAATGTATTTCTTACCATGCATGCTGAGTAGGCTGAAAGTGAGGTCCATGTATAAGCTCCCCCATGAGGATTACCTCATAAAAATTTGCAAGAAGAAGGGATACATATACTCCTTGGAACACTCCATCAATAAGAACACACTCCCATGTGACAACATTGTAGGCCTTAGAAATAAGGTTCCATGAATCCTCTTTTTGACATTCCTCATGCCAAAGCCATCCAATATCATGCTGCTATGTGAGAAGATCTCCTTCCTGTTAGGGCCTAAATCTACCTCAGGCTGAGAAAGGCAGAATCTAGGGTAACATCAAACCACGCTTAACCTGGTAGCTAGCCCTACCAAATCAGGAGAGGACTCTCTCCTTGTCAATCTCAGCAAAAAATAATCGATGAGGCGTGATATGACTTGATGTAAAGTCTGATTTTAGGCTAGGTATGTGTGAAAAAGAATTTGGTTGATTTTAAGGGTGTTTTGTTGGCTCGAATGGAAAAGCAGATTTTGGGTCTGGGGAATGAGGCTCAGTCTTGCAGAGATCTCAATGGGGCAAGGTAGGCAATTGATTTGACACTTCAAATTGAAAGAAATGTAGAGCTTTAGACCAGTGAGGAGTTGAAGAGGGCAACAAAACTTCAGGGATCCTCTTCAAACAGCTGAAAACATAAATAACCAAACAAACCCTAGGCAGAGCACTGCAATTTTAATGGATTCTACCTTTATCCTTGTTTGTTTTAGTTAAGCAGAAATAATAGAGAAAATGGCATACATAAAACACCAGTAAACTTAAATTTGCAGAGAGAAACACACTATCAAAGCAAAATTCCACATGAATCCCATAGAGTGCTGCAAACCCTGGTCTATTCCTTTGCCAAAATGTAGAGATGAATGTACAATGATGCTCAAAGCATTCCCAAAAGTCCAACCATGCTAATGACTGAAAAAACACAAGATATAGACAAAAAATAACTCATTCCAGCCTCTAGGGGTCGAGCTCATAAGTTTAGGAGTTGTTCCAACAAAATCTAAACTGAGAACTAGAAAGTAGGCAGTGGAACAGCTTGCCTCTAAAAACTAGGAAACTGATTCATTCAGTTGCAAATTACCTTTTGATGGATGAATCTACCTCTATGAGTGAAAATTTAGCAAAATTACATCAAAATCCATCATGTTATATTTAACTACATCATGAGTTTGACAACTAGAAGGAAAAAGTCAAACTGTAAAAAAAACTAGGCGAAAAACAGAGTTTTTGACCAAAAATGAGTAAAATCCTCCAATGCGTCACGCCTGATTTCCCTATGCATCGCGCCTGTTTGCAGTTGATTTTGGAGGCTTTCCTGATGTCCAAATTTGCTCCAATTGGGATTTTTGGAAATTTATGCCTGTCTACTTTCCAACACAAGTAAAATTTCTGAATTTGGCCTTCATTTGCCCCTCCAAAACTGATTTCTCCCAACACTACTTCCTGTGTGTCAAAAAAGGGGCAGAAAGGTCATTTTTGGGGTGTTTTTGACCTTTTTGGAACCCCAAAACCTGTCAAAATTTCTTGGCCATTGGTAGGCATGCATATTTTTCCATCACAAATCCAAAAATGCTGATTTTTCATTAAAAGGATGTCTCCATCAAAAGCGAGCGCCAAGTGGCGCAGCGCATAGAGCAGAAAAGTCTGTTTTTTAGGCCAAAAATTTCAAAAATTTCAAAAATGTCCCATTTTTTTTTAAATTTGGGCTGAGTGTTCTTCATCAAGTGCTGTTTTGGGCCAAGGAAGCCTCAGCCAAGGTCTGAAATCTATCTTTCTCTTTTCGCCTCCTCGATGCCTTCTTCAACTTGGCTTTCCAAATCTTGATTCTTGCTTTGCACACCATATTTATTAACAAGTAGTGGTATGCCATGTTCCTCAACATGTTTTTCTCATTGTTGGCCTTATCTAGCATCCTTTCCCAAGTGCAAGTTTGCTCTCTCAAGCCAATATTCCCGGTCACATTCAATCTCTTGCTCATACCCATGATCACTGTCTCTTTCCATTGTTTTCCTTTGGTTTTGAAAAATGTGGTTGTACATGGATGGTTTTGTGGATAACAGTGTGAAAATATGGTGGAGGAATGAAATGGGTAGAGTGTATGGAAGAGAGTGTAAAAATGTATGTGTGAACAGAGTTTAGGGATGTGAGTAGGGTTTAGGGAGTGTAGTGTTTGGGAAATTATATGTGGAGAAGGGGATTAAGGGGAAAATGTATGAGGGGAGTGGGATTAAGGGGATAGTAAAATGGGTTAATGAAACTAGAAAAGAAGTGAGGGAGAAAAAAGGTGAGGGAATGATGGCCACAAAATCAAATTTACAAACCCTAAGCAATCATGTCTTGAGCAACAATTGCAAGGAAGTAGGGTTTGAAATTTTTTTACTAGATCATCATAAACATCTTAAGATGCACTTTAATTTGAATTTGAAGATTTTTTGACTTACTATGGACCAGAGGAAACCAAGAAAATTGAGAATTTGAATGAATTTGTGGTGAAAATGGCTTGTAGCTCTATGCGCCGCGCCACAAACCCAATGCGTCGCGCCATTTTGCAGGAGACTTTTGGAGACCTTCCCGGTGTCCCAATTGGGTGCAGGATAGCTCGTTGGAAATATTATTGAGTATAATTTCCAACCCAATTTGAATTTTTCAATTTTGAGTTCATTTGTCCTGTCAAAAATCAAATCTCCCAAGACTGGTCAAAATGTGCAAAATGAGGTTGCCTCAAGGCAAAGTGCTGTTGCAGTCAAATTTTGAAGGTCTTCCTCAACTCAAAATGGAGCTCATGATAGCTCATTGGAAATATATTTATGTATATTATCATTTGAATCATCAAGAAAGTCATTTGGCCAACCACGCTAGGAGAAAGCTTGATTTTCCCAAGGTCACTTCAGAGGTGCATCAATTCTCCTGAGGCAACTGTATTTTTGACATTTCTCTAAAACCATGACACCTGTGTAAAAAGTGAAGGAGGTTTTTCTTCCTTGGCCTATTGTGGACAAAAACCTCTCTCAGTTTTCCCAAATTCATCTTTTCTTGCTCAGAAACATCATTGGAGTAAAACCTATCCCGATGTGTGGAACAAGGGATTTGTTGAAATGAAGCGAAATGAAGGGGATAAGGGGCTTCTAAATTCTTGAGAAAATTTTGGGAAGTAGGGAGGGATGTTAGGAAGTAGGGGAAAGTGGAATTTCAGAGATTGAGTGAGGGAAAGGGGTCCAAAAGGGAAAAACACAGGCCTAGCCTAGAAAATTGCCAAGTTGTAGCAAGAAACTAGGGTTTGTGCGAAAATGAGGAATTTGGGGGATCTCGGTGATGGGAAGTGTTTAATAAGGTACATTAAGGATAGGGGAAGGTGTATGAACATCAGGATACAAGTTTTTATAATTATTTGACCATCCAAGAGAAATTACCTTCAAAACCCTAGGAGAGGGAAATGAACCTTACCTAGGCACAACTGAAGCATGAACAAGGTGTAAAATGACCCTTTGGAATCTGGCATGATGATGACAACCCTCTGAATGATGGTACACTCAGCTGAATGGTGACATGGATCGACATTTGGAGAACTTTGACAGGAGTAAAAGCAAACCCTAGACCTAATACCTAGTGACCAAATTTTGCTTGAAGACTCACTGAAATGACAAAATTTGACCTTGACACCTTAAAATCACTTTGTAAGAGCATGTTTGATCACTGGAGGAAGCCTGAAAAGACTGAAACCAACACTTCCTACATGGAAGTCTCTCATGATCCTTCAATGCTGAAGGGTAGCCTCCTTTCACCATGAATGTGCCTTCCTTCTCTCTAGAAATTTCATGAAAAGTATGGGAAGAATGTTGCCCATACTCTCCCAAGTGCAACCATAGCAGCAAAAACTTTTTCTGCTCCCTCATATCTCCCTCATAGAAGCCATGAAGTAATATAATGATGGTAAAATTGTATGATACCCCAACAAACAATTCAGCCATGTAATGCCTCCTCAAGTCCTCCAAGTGGTTCCTCCCACAAGTAGAGAAAAAAAGTGATGTGGAAATCATGGTTTTCCCATGGTTCCTCCTGAAATGTACAACATATAAGGTGGGGAGAATCATGCTCCTGATGGGCACCTTCCATCTCAAGCCCACTCTCCAAACAAAGCTCCCCATGAACATAAACAAATCAGCAATATATGGAAGCAAAGTACAATGAGAACAAGTTGCCAAATGACAACTGAAGAGTGAATTATGGTCCCACTCATGGAACCAACACAGTGCATCCTTTTTTAGCATCAAAATAACAAATAAAAAGTGCTTTAGCAACCACTTGTTTGCTGCCACAGTCATCTCATAAGATGAAAACATGAAATTACAATATGGTGTCAATGGTGCACACCAAGAATCATGTGGCTTCCCCCAAAAACCATCAAAAGGATAGCCAAAATCAATGCTACAAGTAGTTGCAAGTACATCATCATACAATATGAAAGAAGAGATAATTCTTCTTGTTATCATGCTACTCAAATAAGGAAAAGAAGTACAATACAAAATATGAAATGATACCTCCTCCATCATGTACTTGAGATCTTGAGCCGAAATGGCTCAACTGGAAAGTCTCCCTCACTTCCAAAGAGTAGGGAAGTGGCTGTGACCTCCTCTTCATTACCATCCGGGCTATGCATCTCTCCATATGCTGATATATGTCATGCTGGATGCCCTCCCAAGTGAACTCCTCCATCAAATGGAAATATGCCTCAAAGTGCATATAAGAGAAGTCCTCATGTGTTGCATGCAGCAGCTTCTCCTTGAGACTAGAACATCTAGTCAAGAAGATCCTGCCATAGGAATAGATGACCACATCATCCACCATGTATCTACCATCTCCATCCGGGTCATCAAGAGTCATTCATGCACCAAGATACTTGGAGTACTCTACCAAGAGCTGAGATATCCAATAAGGATCAATCCTCCTAAGGGACAACACTGGTGATCTGGCATGTGAAGCTCTCCTCATGCTGTTGCCTACTACTTTGACATCCCCCATGCAAAATTTCTCCTCCAAACTCTTCACCTCTCCAAAATTCAAGAGTGGTGAATCCAAACACAGGACGTCTTTCATCAATGATAGATCTGGTGGCCTCCCTGGTGGAATGCCTCCATGTAGTGAGACATCAATGTCAAGAGTGGACTGTACATATGGTTGGGAAACCTTGCCCTTGATTTCACGGCACAATACATTCTACCTCCTCTTTGCACTAGCTCTTTGAAATAGAGAAGGGTGTGTGCCTCTCATCACATGATGTTGCTCTTCCTCCCTACCTCCTCCTTCCAGCTGCAATGCTGCACAATCATGCTACTCATCGATTGTTCTTGGACCTCCATGTATGAGATCCTGGGGAATTGCTCCTCCTTCCTCTGCATGAGGTACTGGATGTGCTCTAGATGTGATAAAATTGTTTCCCTCAACTCCACCAGTGTGTGTGGGAAACATCTCAATAGTTGGATCCCCATGTGAATAAGAGATCCCCATGCCCTCTTGTCCAAGAATATGAACTGGAGGTCTTTCTTCTGATAATGTGTAATGCAAGATTTCAGCTTCTCCCATGGTTTCCTGAAGTGGGGTTTCCTCTATCACATGCAAGGGTTGTGTTTTCTCAAGTTTTCCTTGATCATGTGTCTTAGGAAGTTTTTCACCAAACCTTCCCACCAATGTTTCTATGAATCTTGCATAAGAGGAAGTGTTTGCATTATTTAAAGAAAAAGATTCAAAAATCCACCATGCATGAGCCTTACCTCTGAAATGCAGTGTTGCAACTCTGATGGCTTCATCTTTGGAAATATGGTGCAGCTGCAAATAGGAGTCTAGCTCCTTCACCCAAGATCCAATTGAACATGTAGGTGATCTGACAAAAGTATATAGAATAAATCTACCTGCATCCTCCTGCTTGCTCTTCTCCACCTGGATCTTGAAAAAATCTGGGAAATTAGTATGATATCTAAACCTCTCAGTTTGAGATTCATACTCCTGCAACAAATCACTAAGAGTTCTCCTGTTAGGCATTCCTCCTCCTCCCATCCATCTCAAGATAGATCTGGGTACTTGAATGCACTGTTCATCATGGTGTGTAGCTGCATGCTCACAATAAACTTTGAAAATATAGATTCAGATCGAGACTCAAACTCCTTTGGAGATCCCATCTCCAATCTAATTTTCTTCAGCTCTCCTTGAGAGATCTTCATAGGTTTTGGAAGAAGCTTGGTAAGCTTGTATTCCTTTCTTCCTTTACATACTAAAGCTTCAGGGTTTCTGTCCATCTCTCCTTCCTATGAAATGTAATGGCCTGAGATCCACAGGTTGAGCCAAGACTATGCTCTGATACCACTGTAATATCCCAAAATGGGGACAACTCATGAATCATGCACTAAAAATGCATTTTCAGAAATATATGCTATAAAATAATGAAATGGACTCTTGGATTCCATAGATCAGTCAATATAAAACCTAAATCCAAGAATAGAGCTGAAACAAATCAAACTAGGTGGGTTAAGCATACCTCCCACACTAGTGTAGCTGAAAATAGCCAAAAACCCTAAACACTGCAACACAAGGATTTCTACATATAAGTGACTGCGCAGTCATAAAATGGTTTTAACTCAGAAATTAAGGAAACAAACAGATCTGATAATATATTATATAAAAATTCTAAAGAATAGAGATCTAGTCTCCTTATACAAAATACAAGAGAACCCGACAAGGGTTTCTTGTCAAAACACTTTGCATACAAAATGTGATATTCTGAAATTTACTGAATCACCACTAAAAAACTGAAGCACATGAGCGTAGAAGGCTGAAATATGTCTGATCTGATGTATATCCCTTAAGGGCTTCCTCCCATGAAAGGTTGGACCTCTCAATCACAAGGAAACCCTGCAATGGAGCCACTAGACCATGCACTAAATGATGCCTCCAAAATAACACATTCCATAGCTGGAATAAAGATGGTAATGTAGGGGAAATGTGTGGTCTAATATCATAGATCTGAAATCATCCCTGGAGCTCTCCAAACAGGTCCCTCAAACGAAGGAAACCTTCCTCCAACGAGAAACTAGCTCAGAAACCGAGATTCCAATCCCTTCCACTACTGCACCCTGCAACACTGCACAATCTTTGGAAAAACTGTGCTGATGAAGTAGGCTGAAGCTTGGCCTGAAAACCTAATGTGGAATGATGAATACAAACTCTCCCAAGAGGCTCCTCAAGGAAAGAGGTGGGATTCCCGCTCGAGAACACCCGGTGCTAAACAACACTGCTACCCTGCTAAATAGCAAGACGAAGAAAAAGCTTGAGCAGACCAGAATAATAATCTAAGAAATGAATAATAATGCTGCCATCCTCTTCCTTATATAAAACATGAGTTTTCTTGCCCTTGGCCCCACTCAATTAGGTCATCTCTATCCAAAGATACATCTCCCTCCAAAACTGCGTTATTCTTCCTTGGATTCCTCCTCCTCCACAATTGCGTTGTTGACTTAGTCAAAGTGGACTGAATCAACTTCATTTTATCCTTGTTCACACATGAAGGTGTTTTATTAAGCTAGAAAGAGTGTCCCCTTTCACACTTGGAGTGTTTTTATCCTCCTTAGGAGACTTATGGGCTTTTCTACCCATTTATTCACCGGTTAGAGCTGCTGCTAACTCTAATTTCCATTTAGCTTTGAGGCTAAAATTTTGGAACATTACAACAATAGAATGAAAAATATCAGGACACCCAGATAAACTTAATAGGAGTAAATAATAGAAATGTTGTTATTCTTACCTAGGAATAACAAGGGTTATATATGTTACAACAATTACAATTAGAATCTGGAGATTCTTTTTATTATACTCAAGGCTATGAATCTTCTATCTACGAAGTTCATAAACTGTATAGCCTTAGAACTAAAAATAACACAGAATTTCCTATTAAGAAATCAATCCAAACCCAAAATAAGAAAAAAATAGAATCTCCTGTGACCAAAACTCTAAAAATTATCCCTAGAGAAACTCAGGATACTTCCAGCCCAAATATTGTAGACATAACATCAACTGCTACTCAAACTTCAATTTCTATTCAAAAGGTTCAAGACAAGAAAATTGAAAACAAAATAGTTGACACACAAAATGAATTGCCAACTGTTAATAAAGAATAAAAAAACACATAAACCACAATTGGTAAAGATGAAACCATTCAATTAGGAAAAACTCAAATGCCATTCAATATCAAAATTGAGATAGCCAAATTGAAAATACCAATTTATTTAGCAGAGCTGGTGAAAAATGATTCATACAAGGCATAAATTACTGAAACATGAAACATAGGTGAAGGCGAATATGCTGTTAACCTCAATGATGATCAACCTGAGTTATCATTTGGTCCTGAAGTAAATGGAAAACATCAACAAGGGGGTGTCCCTCCATTCTACATTAGCCTAAACACTCATAATAAAATATTACATAATGCTATGTTAGATTGAGGAGCATCTCATAACTTAATGCCTAAAGCAGTCATGGACAAAATTAAACATAGACATCACCAGACCCTACAAATACCTTTTCTCTTTTGATTCTAGTCAAGTCAAATGCCTTGGCCTGATAAAAAACCTATGTGTAACTCTAGTCCAATGCCTAACAAAGAGTATTGTTATGGGCATAGTAGTTGCTGATATCTCTCCCATATATGGTATGTTATTATCTCACTCATGGGGAGAAAAATTACAGGTATCACTGCAATTAGACATGTCATATGCTATCATTTCTGTGTTTGGTCAGCAAAGGAAGCTATATAGAGAAACCTTGATTAAATACATGGTAAGTAGTTCAGAAATACCACATAATTATCCTATCTATTCCTTACATTCTGATCTGGACTCATTTATCGTATGTAACTTAGACAATGAAAAAGATAAAATCACAATTGTATAAGAAAAACACAAAGAATTCGATAGTGAAAACATAACACGTGAATCTATGTGGAATTTATATTTTGATGGCTCTATAAATAGATTAGGAGGAGCTGGAGTATGGATCTACAATTTAGAAAATGATCATTTAGAAGGACATGCTTTCAGATTAAATTTAAAATGCACTAACAACATGGCAGAATACGAAGCTTTAGTGCTAGCCCTTCAAATCGTAAGAAAACTTGGAGCTAGAAGAGTTTCCATTATGGGAGACTCAGAAATTATCATAAAAAAAGTCAAGGGAGAGTACCTTGTTAATAACCCTATACTTAGCCGTTACAGAGAAACCATCCTAAACTTGATAAATTGTTTTCTTGAAACTGACTTTGTTGTTATTCCAAGAAAGAAGAATATGCAAGCACATAGTTTGGCCACTTTTTCCAGCACATGCAAGTTACCCTTTCATCCAAATCATTAATACACGACTGAGGTAAGACATAGACCAATAATACCTGATAATTTGAACTATTGGAAAATCTTTTCACAAGACTCACAAATTTTTGACTTTATGAATTCTGAAGGATAATTTCAAAACTGTAATATGGACATATATTGTACATTAGATTATACCATAAATAACAAGATAGATGTAAATGATCTAAATAAAATAGAACCAACTAGATTTAGTAAAGTAGAAATAGGAAAATTAGAAACAATAGAAATTGAGGAATTAATCAATGATGAATCAAAAGTTTTAAACCTCAAAGATAACATTTTTCCTAAGGGATTAGCCCCACTAGAAGTCCTCTTTGAATCCAATGATGTAGTTAGGAAAACCTAAAATGAAGCCTCTAAGGTCAGATATAGAGGAATGCAACATAGGAACAGAAGAAAATCCCAAGATTATCAAGATATCTAAGGCATTACCTCCAGCTAAAAAGTTGAAGTACATTAGTTTGTTTAAAGAGTTCTAAGATACCTTTGCCTAGAGTTATGAACACCTCAATTCTTATGATACCAGCATTATCCAACATAAAATAAAGAAAATTAGAATCCCTTTAAATAACATCTAAGGACAATTAACCCTGTTCTTATGCCATTAATATAAAAAGAAGTTAAAAGGATGTACGATGCTCAAATCATAGCACCCATCAGATATTCTAATTGGGTCTCTAATTTAGTCCCCACTAGAAAGAAAATAGGATAAATCAGACTCTGTGTTGATTTCAAAAAATTAAACAAAGTATCACTGAATGACAACTATCCCTTCCCTAAGATGGACCAAATTCTCCAGAGGGTAGTTGGGTCATCCAAAATTTCACTACTTGATGGATTTTCTGGATACAACCAAATCCTAGTCCAACCTGAAGATCAAGCTAAGACTGCATTTACCACTCCTTGGGGAACTTTCATGTACTTGAAAATGCCCTTTGGACTGATGAATGCAGGAACAACATTCCAAAGAGCTATGGACATAGCCGTTTCTAAGTAAATCCATGGCTTTTTAGTCATTTACCTAGATGATATCATAGTGTTCCCCAAATCCGATAATCAACATCTAGATCATCTAAGAAGAGTATTCATAAAGTGCAGAAAGTTTGGCATAGCCTTAAATCCTAAAAAGTCACTTTTTGGATTAGAAGAAGGAAAAATACCGGGACACATTATTTTGAAAGAGGGCATTAGAATTGATCCAACTAGAATAGAAGCAATCCTAAATATCAGTCATCCTAGAAACATCAGAGAATTACTAGCATTTTTAGGAAAAATATTTTTTCTTAGAAGATTCATCCCTAACTTAGTAGAACTAATTAGAAATTTAAATAACATGTTAAAAATGGATTCAACACTTAAGTGGACAATAGAGGCTAAGAAGTATTTTGAAGTAGTCAAAGAAGCACTTACTAAAACACCCGTCCTCATAACTCCTAATTTTAACAGTGATTTCATAATTTTTTCATTTTCTTCAGAACACACCATTATAGCAGTCTTTTTTCAAAATAAAAATGAGGGTCTTGAACAACCCATTGCTTTCTTCAGTAAAAATTTGAGAGATGCAACACTAAAGTATAATATCATAGAAAAACAAGCTCTTTCTCTAGTTAAAGCCATAAAATATTTCAGACTATACACTTAACTCTCACATAATAAAATCTGTTCCAAACTTAGTTGTAAAGGAAATTCTAACTCAGAATGGGCCTAATGGAAAAAGAGGCAAATGGATTGCCACAATACTAGAATATGGTATTGAAATCAAGCCTACAAAATTAATCAAAGGCCGAGGTTTGGCCAAAATCATGGCTGAATCAAACTGTCGAGCCTTAGACATAAATTTCATTAATTCCATAGATGATCAGGAAGAGATGGAGACTTCACAAATCAGTGAAGCTTTCATAGATTCACCCTGGTATGCAAACATTATATTTGTTTTACTCAATCTACAAGCTCCTCTTGGTTTATCTAGAACCAAAATTAGATTCTTAAAAATGAAAGAAATGAAATATTGTATCTTTGATAATTTTTTATTTTGGAAAGATCATGGTGGAATCCTAATAAATTGTTTATTAAAATATGAAGCTAACAAAGTCATGTAGGAATTTCATGCAGGAGATTGTGGAGGACACCTATACTAGAAAACAACTGCTAACAAAATTTTGATGGTAGATTTTTACTGGCCTACCATTTTTGTAGATGTCCAAAAGTATGTGACCTCCTGTCACAAATGTCAAATATTTGATGGGAAGAAGAAAATCTTACCATTACCCCTCAAACCTATCTCAGTAGAAATGCCATTTCAACAATGGGGTTTAGACTTCATTTGTGAAATTCAGCCACCCTCCTCTACCCAACATAAATGGATATTGATAGCCATTGATTAGTTTACCAAGTGGATAGAAGCCATCCCTTTTAGAAAAGCCATAGACTTTGTCATTATTTCATTTCTTGAGAACAAAATTCTTTCTAGATTTGGATGCCCACAAAAGCTCATTACTGATAATGTTGCTACCTTCAAATCCAAGAAAAAGATATATTTTTGTAACATATACCATATCGACCTAGGCCATTCCATTTCCTATTATCCTCAAGGTAATGGACTAGCAGAATCTTCAAACAAAAGCCTAGTCAACATCATAAATAAGTTGTTAGAAGATAAAAGGAAAACCTAGAATAAAAGGTTGGTGAATGACCTATGGGTCGACAGACTAACTACTAAAAAATATATTGGTACATCTCCCTATCAACTAGTATATGGGATGGATGTTGTTTTTCATCTTCATTGGGAGTTCCAGTAATGAAAATGATTCAAGGGCTGCAAGTAGAACCAAATTACATCCAAAGGAGGATAAATCAAACAATTCATTTGCATCAAATGCATAATAATTTTATATCAAATCCCAAGTAATTCAAGACAAAATCAAGAATATCATTGATAAGAAAGCTAAAGAAGATGATTTCTTCATAGGTGATCAAGTACTGAAATGGGATTCTAGAAGGGAAGACAAAGGAAAACATGGGAAATTTGATTTTATCTGGAAAGGCCCATACATTATTTATGGTTACAGAGGCAACAATGCATTTTTATTGAAATAATTAGATGAAACAGATCTACCAGGTGGACCAGTCAATGGCCGAATGTTGAAGCACTATTTTTCACCAGATTAATCAATAGTTTATTTGTTCTATTTTACTCATTATAAATACCACAACAAAGTTTATATTGGAGTGGATGATTATCTTCTAAAGTTGAATCTTGAAAAGGAAACCTTGAAGATTTAAAAGATATAACATCATATGCTCGAATAAAGAAGATCACATAAAATAGTTCCAAGAAAAACAAAGTCAAAGTTCCAAGGCTAATGATCAAAAAGTTCTTGACTTCTCACAAGGAGATGCCATCCCCAAATGGAGCCACTGTTAGGGTCCTATAATAATAGGGATCATAATTTTGAATTGACTATGTTAAGTCTTGTAATATTGTACATACCTTTGCTTTTTGCAAATGTTTTCCATATTAAAAAATGAAAATATGGTATGTCCTAAAAGAATAATCAAAGGCCCAAAAGAAAGAAACATAAAAAAAGATATAAAATATGAACCCCACAAAAAAGAAGAAAAAATAAATTCTGAAAGTGTTGCACTGTCAAATGCCACTACTCTTAGTTCACTTTACTTTTGCAAATAAAATTGTGTGCAACTTGTCCAAAATGCCACAATTCATGATGGTCGCACAATCTAATCTTGATCATTCATGCCTTTAAATTTCATATTATGATAGTTAGAGAATAAATATCTGACCAAACCATTTAATCTTGGTAGGTCAGTAGTTAGGTAGAGAATAAAAGTGAGCTCATAAGTTTAATCGATCCATTGGAAGATATAAGGTTAGAAATAAGTTATTTTTCTTATCAAAGGAAAATAAAAGGGTCAGCAAGCTCAAATGCACTCAAGAAAGAAAATAAAAAATGTTAGGATGAATAAAAGGGTAGGTAAAGTACTTTTCAAAGATTATATAAGCCTCATTATGATTATCCATGATAAAAAACATTTTTTAACACCTTCCCCTTATCCTAATCCCTTTTTCCTCTCTTGGAAACCATTTCCCCTTGCTAAAATCCCTTTCCCTTTTCAAAAACATTTTCTAACATTTCCCCTTATCCTAACCCTTTTCCCCTCCTAAAAATATTTTTCCCTTAAAAATATTTCCTTTCCATTACTAAAAACCCCTTTTCCCCTTGACTAACTCTACCTTTTCATAAAAATACAAAACCCACTTTATATAGTCTAAAAGAATAAATATATTAATCGGGTCCCACTTTCCTTTTTAACCCCCCCCTCGCTTAATATATTTCCCAACCTTGTTTCATTTAGCCCCCCCACCCCGCTTTCATTTAACTCTTCGCATATATATCCCCCAACCCACTTTATTTTAAACCCTTCGCATATCTATTACCTGACCCCACCTCTTTAAAAACCCACCACTTCTACCATCTGCCTGATATCCTTTGATCAAATCTAAAGACCCCCAAACCTTTTGCACTCCCCGCTGATCGAAGTTTAAAACAGAGGGGGGGGGGGTGGGGGTGCGAAATGGGTGGTTTTATCCACCTGCTCCCCTGCCATGCGACGATCGCACCTCCCTATTACCAAACGACTAAATCAAATTTTGACATGTGATAAACCACCAAACCACTTCCACGCCCTATGAAAAACCACCAAACCACTTCCGCGCCCTGCGAAAAACCACCAGAATTTCAAAAATATAAACCCCGCCTCTATACCGTTATTTCCCTATTTCTGTTGATTTGCGAAAAAGACCAAAAGCCATTGCCAACCGGAATTAAAGCCCCTGCTGTCGCCTGAACCCTTCTACGACCAAATTCAATATATCCTAGGTAATTATGAATACCCAATGCCATAAAATTAGCTTATTAATTCAATAATTAAACCAAATTGATGGCTTCCCAAAGTGTCCAGACTGTTAACCCTTGGCAACCACCACTGTTAGATGTTGACCACACTCCTTTGGTCGATAAGGACTTCAAGATACATGACACTGTGACTGATAGCAACCTTTTGAAGCTCCATTGCTGAAGTCATGATAAAGTTGTTGATTAGGTAGATGATATTCATATGTGGGACTCTAACTTGCCCAAGTATACATTTCCACAAACCTATCAGTTCCCTGAACTCATCAGACTGTGCCAAATCAACTATTTGCCCAATGAAAGAGCCATAGTCACCCCTAACCAAGAAATATTATTTACCATCACTGCTCAATATATTAATAAAATGTTACAGATTCAATCACAACCTGATGGAGTACCTTTCTCCATTGAAACCCTTATTGAGCTTTACTTAAAGCTGGACTTCCCAAAAAGGTTTCAAATCTTTCAGAATTTCCTCCCTTAATTAGTAGAAACCCCCAAAAATAACCCTCAATACTCTGCTACCATGTTTTTAGAATGAGCCAGGAAAATTGTGACTATGCTTTCCTGTATTTTAGGATATTTCATTGATGAGCATGTAGATGAATCCATCTTTGGTTTCTTTTCTATATTTTTCCTAGGTGAGCTTCCATTTATAGTTTTCAACTTTGCCCAATTCCTGGTAGATGCCATGCATGATCAACTAATAAAATTTCCAAAAGGAGTATTCAAATACTCCTCAGTGTTGTTTCATTTGTTCATATATTTTTAATCAGAAAGGTTTGAAATCAACCTAAAAAAACTGGACACAGAGGGTAATCCCTAGTCTGTTATCTTTTTGACATCCTTGATCAGAAAGGATTCCAATGAATTTAGTTTCAAAGAATTTATTGATTATTTTGTATATCAAGTAGTTAATATGCTTAACGATAGCATTCAGCCTAGAATCAGTTAAGAAATAAAAAAGGTTCTACAATTATCATATCAGAGAAAAACAAGAGACTGGTATTTATACCAGAATCACACAAAAATCAAAGTGTATGGAAGCCATTTAATCCCTTACAAGCTTCCCAAATACCTCCCAATAAGGATATTTGCTTTAGATTACATCAGGCAGATTTTGAATTCTGATGAAATCAATTTCCTTTTAGCCAAGAAGAAAACCCAATTCAAGATAAAAAATCAATTAGGGCCTTTTACATGCAACATTCGGAATGTTGGAAAGGAAGCAGAAAAATGTTTACAAGAGTTGAAGTTTAGCAACAGTTTCAAATGGTCATATGACCCCTTGGGTGTCTTAAGAAAATTAAGATTTAGTTCAAATTGACCCCTTTCATTCATGAGTCTAAGCCTGAAATTGAGAAATATTCCAACTAGTCAGAGTGGTTTGAAAACACTCTACAGGAGGTGGAGAAGCATCTTGATACTAGTTCCATCCTGCTTACTCCAGCCCCACAGGATAGAAATTCAAAAAGGGATAGAGAAGAAGGCTCTTATTCAATAGAAACTACATCTGATACTAAATTCGAGCTTATGTACAGGAAGAATTAAAAACTAAATCCAATGATAGAGCAAGAAGAGACAGTTGAAACCATTGAAACAAGTATTGTTGTTAGAGATGATGCACCTCCAACACTTTCAGAAGAAACACCCCTGCCATCGACTTGCAATGCACAAATAATTCAAAAGAAAAATAGTGTAGAGGTTTCATCATCTAGTAAGCCAGTTGAGAAAGAGAAATATTTCATGGAGAAATATAAAAAGATTAAAATCATAAATGAAGCATTAAATTTTTTTACTTATGCACAATACTAGAAGAAAAATCCTAGTGATCAGAGTAGGTTTCTTTCATATTTTGACCTCAAAACAAGGAATATGCATATGACTTTTCTACAACCAAAGGTACAGGCCCCCACAAATTCATAAGACTATAAAAATATAGCCTTTGAAGTTCTTGCCAAAATGTGCATCTAATTGACTAAATTGAATTCCACAAATAGTTAGGAGAAATGATCTATTCAACCATGACACACAAAGTTCTAAGGGTCTAGAAATTACAGAATTATCTAGAAAATATAAAGTCAGAATTAAATCTAGAGAGAGCTTCATCACAAGAAAATGATTACATGATAAAGTCAGTAGAAGATTTGGTAATTGAAACTGGTTATAATACAAAAGATATCAAAGAAGCAGAAGAGCTTATAAAAAAGAAAAATGCAGACATAGCTTCACTTAAGAAACAACTAAAATTACCAAATACTAAGAATCCACAAACCAAGGAGGTGTTGGAAACTGATAATCAAAAGGATGAAATGATGAATCTAATCTTTCAGTTGACAGCTCAACTGAAGGAAATGGAGACATAAATGGATAAAATTGTGCAGGAAAAGCAAGCTAGTATGGAAGTAGTTCACGTTACTGCTATTCCTATAGCATCAACATCAGTTCCAGTATCAACAAAAACACCAACAACTACATCAAAAAAATCATCAGCAATACCAACAACCCATCCCATTGATGAGGCCAACAAATTGATTAAAGAAATGGAAGATATGTCCACTCATACTACAGAAATCAATAAGCTCAAAGAACAAGTAAAGATTTTAGAAGATTCAAAGAAATTGGCAGATGTAATGCATCAACCAGAAGTATAAAAAGAAAATAGATTTATTGACATAATTCACAATCTAGAAAAGGAGTTATCACTAAAAGAGCCTTTAGCCCAATAAAAAAAACAATTGTGGGCCAATATCATTAACTCAGTTAATGATATTTGGCCTTCTATCCATATCATATTTGAATAGAATGACTTGGTAAAGGAAGCTGGTGATGCAATTCAGAAAGTTAAATCCAATCTTGGAAAGAAACCGGAGGAAGCCTCCGAAATAATTAAATTCTTGAAATAAAAAAACAAATGTGAATTAGAAGAACTTGGGATAGATGACATAACAAAGACTATTTTAGAGGCGAAGAAAGTGATTTCCAAGAGATAATTGATGATACAGCTTGAGGACAAATGGAAAACTATGGAACTACTAGTAAACAAGTTTATGAATAAGTTTGATATATTAAGGCAGAGGGGTCTGCCTAATCCTCTAGTAATCAATGATAAACTCATGAGACATGAAGACTATGATAAGAATATGAGGGAAGTAGCCAAAGAAACTTCCAACAGTTCATCAATGAAGGACGTACCCATAGGAAAAGTGCTCCTTCAAATTTTAGAAATTTTTTTTTACCTCTAGCATGAGGTAAATCACCTTTTTGTGAATAAGCCCATGTTTGCCAAATATTCAGAGGAAAATGAAATTCACCGTAAGATGATGAAGCTCAAGATTCTGGATGAAGAAACATGAGAAAAATGGTGTGATTTACAGTGAAAGGTGAAAGAAAATATAGTTGAAAGAATGCACAAATGAAAGAAGACATATGAAAGAGCAAATAGACAAAAACAAACAAAGAATCAGGGATAGATCTTAGTCAGTTGACATATGTCACTATATTTTTGCATAAAGATATTTTATTACTTGAATAAATCTTGGTCGGTTGACAGTATATTTTTTGTAATAATTTGTATAAATACTTCATCAATTCAAAGTATCAGGGTGGATTTATGAATATTTCCATAACTGACTGATCTATTGGTTGAGGGTTATTGTACCATGTCTAGTTGACAGACATAACAAGTTATAAATAAATTTCTTTATAGGATTCATGTGTTGAGCTATCTCAGTGAAGTATATATTTAATTTTTTCATGTTCTTTTTCTAAGTATTCAATAAACTTTAATGAGTTCTAAATTTGAATGTTATAACAAGAATTTTATTGCAGAATTTGTTTAAACTTTACACTCTGTTTTGAACTGTTGTACATTTCTATGTTTTCTTCTGATATTTGGCTTAGAGAATTCTTAATTTCCCTCTGATCCCGATTGACTTCTTCATCCTTCCTCATTATCTGGTTTAAGGAATTCTTAATTTCTCCTTGATCCCGATTGAAAAATCACTTCACCCTTTGGCCTTGAGATCTGATTTTTCTCACATATCCTGCCCTGTAACACTTTCTTTATAATTTGATTTTGTTCTATTTACAAAGCATATTTACTCCATATCCCAATGGAAAATGGAAAAACACCTATTCATCTAAATAATTAATTCCACCAACCAAATCAAAATCAATCCAAAACAAGCATACATAACTAGCATAAAATTTATTAAACAAAGAAAGTTAAATCATTAAGAGAGAGCCCTCTCTGAGTTTTGGAAGGCTAGATTCTAATCTCCAAAAGTGGTTGATAGTTACCTCTTTTTTTTTTTTAAATTCCTAGAACAACCCTTGGAAATTTCAGAGTGATAACATCAGGAATGAAGACACCGAGAAATTATGGTTCGTCATAGAGGCTGTGTGGAAGGCACAAAAAATTATTGATTATGGTGTCAAGAAAGTGCAGCTCGCTACTGCATTTTAGGAACGTGCACTGGAATGGTATAGGAAGTATCTAGCAACTAAATAAAATATGATGATATATGATCTAAAGAAAGAAAGGAATGAGAAGTACCAGAAGACAAAGTCACATGCTTAATGTGTTACCAAACTGAAGGATATCCACTAGGAAGTGAAAGAAAGTGTATGGGAGGCATATCAACGATTAAAACATATCATCATGGATGGAGGCTTCACCATTAGTGAAAATAAACATAAATAATGGTTCATAACAATGTTGTTGCCGCATCTGCACCTGCCTTTATCTTAGCAGAAGGTCACGTCCAAGGCCAAAGCTTTGGAAATCATGATGAAGCTGGAAGCGTCACCAGTTCAAGATACGTAGACCGAGGTTCAGTAAATTCAGAACCAGTTGGCTACCTCGCACTTAGAACTACAACACTTGCAGAAGGATAATGGAAAGGACATGCACGTAGAGGTATGGTGCATGCACTACAAAGGTGAAGGACACTATAAGGACCAATGCCCAACATATGGTGAATATCTGGATACTAGAGGACTGATAGGTCCATATATTACTGGTATAGTCCCTTATTTTTGTTAGCGTAACCCCCTTATTGTTATTACTGTACCCTTATAACCCCCATATTGTTATTATTGTGCCCTTAAATTATTATTTTTAGGTCAGCTAGGATTACATTGTGGCCCCACTAGGATTACATTGTGGCCCCATGGACTCCTATATATAGAAAGAAGGTTTTGTAATTTGAATCATCCAAGAATTGTTCATTCATGTAAAGTATTGGAGGTTTCCCCCTCAAAGAGGCTTATTTCTAAGGCGTTGATATCTCTTTTCTTCTCTTTTTGGAGCTGGTTTCACAACATTTGGTATCAGAGCTTTGAGATTCTAGGGTTTTGCTGCTCCAAACAGGTCAGTGTGGAATTTTCGCTATAAAGTTTTTTCTATGAAGGTTCAGAATCTAAAATTTTTAGAGTGCAAAGAGAAAATCCTTAGGAACATCTTCAAAAAATTTCAGAGGTTGGTTCGCAATATGTTTAGAGATATGATCTGTTCAAGTTAGGTCATTTTGCAGGCTCCTGAATTTAACCTAAACAGGTCATCGTGGCATTTTTGCTATAAATTTTTTCTACGAAGGTTCAGAAGATGAAATTTTTAGAGTGCAAAGCCACAATCTTGAGGAACATCATCAAAAAATTTCAGATATTGGTTCACAATATTTTCAGAGATATGATCGATGGAAGTTAAGGCTTTTTGAGGTTTCTGAATTTCATCTCAAAGAGGTGATCGTGGGAAAATCTTCATATCTCTCTCTCTGAGCATTGGATTGAAATGCTGTAAAAAGTGGCCGCAAGTGCACAGAATTTAGTTTTTGGTCTATCAATTTTAGAGCTAAAGGAGCAAACAGTGACACGTGGAAAGTTGTACAAGTTTGCTCTACTGAACTAGTAAAAAATTGGGTCATTGTGGGAGATTGGACATAACTTTGCCTTGAAGAATCCAAATCAGGTCAGACCTATGGCATTTGAAAGAAGCTTCAGAGGGCTACTATAGGGCTGAATTTTAGATATTTAGGATCTGCAATTATAGATATAATTCAATTTCAATATCGAGCTCCTCAAAAGAAAGTAAAAGGTGTGTATATCTTTTTCCCGAATTGCATAAGCCTTGTTTGAAGAATCAAGTTGAATTGATTCCAAGGGCATATTGTATAATAGATATCAGTATTGGATTCTAAAATGGCCCCTAAAAAGAATTCAACACCCATTAAGCCTTTATAAAGCTCTACTATGCATCCTAAAGACGAAGAATGGCAACATGACATATCAAAATTACAAGAGCAAGTGCAACAAATTTCTCTCTCGCAAAGAGCAACAAAAAATGACATGGAAGTTTTGAAGAAAGGCGTGGAAACTAAGATGGATGGTTTGAAGAAAGGTGTGGAATCTAAGATGGATGGTTTGAAGAATGGCATGGAAGCTGGCATGGAATCTAAGATGGATGACATGGAAGCTAAGATCGATGAAAAAATGGAAAACATGAAGAATGATCTAAAAGCAGACATGGAAGGTTTGACAAAGTTGCTACAAGAAATGTTTCCTAATGGTGAAAAGATAGTAGAGGAAACTCATGATGAGAACAAAATAAATGTTAATCGTGATTTCATAAAATCTAATGATGGCGGGAAGAACCACCATATTCCAAAAATGGATATGAGGAAGTTTGATGGAAAGGATCCTGTAACATGGATACTACAGATGGAGCAATATTTTGATCTCCATAATGTGCAAAACACACGAAAGGTACGCATTGCAACTTTACATTTAGAACAAAATACATTTGTATGGTATCGATGGCTTTGCTCCCGTAAAAAAATTGTCACTTGGTCAATTTTTACGGAGGAAATGATAGCACATTATGAGGATACAAAGAGCAACACCTTCTTTAGCCAATTGATAAATCTCAAACAAAAGAGTTTAGTGGGGGAGCACATTGAGGACTTCCAAAAATTGAATATAAGGGTAACTGATATTCCAGAGGAACACAGGATTGATCTCTTCATAGGTAATTTAAAGGATAACATCCAACATGAAGTTCGCGTTTTGGAACCTGATTCATTGGAGAAGGCATTCAGGTTGGCAAGAAAAATTGAATGTAAAATTATGGCGGCAAGGAAGCCTACCACTCACTTCTATAAAGATGGAAGTGTTGCTACTCCTAGATTTCCACAACCTACAAGGTTGACACCACAACAATTGGAAGAAAAAAGAGCAAAAGGGCTTTGCTACAGTTGTGATAGCAAATACACTAAAGGTCATAAGTGTGCTGAGAAGAAATTATTTTACATAGATTGTGAAGGGGAAGAAGAAAATGAACAAGAAGAGGATATACACCAGGAACCAGCCCTAGAAGAGGAAGAAATGAATCCGACCATATCGTGTAATGCACTGGCAGGAATTACCACTCCTCAAACTCTCAAGATAGAAGGACAAATCAAGAAGAAAAAGGTAATAGTGTTGATTGATTCAGGTAGCACCCATTATTTTATTCATTGTAAGGTAGCCAAGGAATTAAATTGTTTCCTATACCCAGCACCAGAATGTCAAGTGATGGTTGCAAATGGAGGAACTATAAATTGCTCCGGAAAATGCCATAATATCAAGCTAACCATGGGGGAATATGTATTGACTAGTCCAATGCTTGCCATTCCTATGGGAGGTGCTGATGTTGTACTAGGAGTACAATGGTTACAATCTTTGGGGATAGTAGCTTTTAATTTTCAAGAACTTTTCTTGAAATTTTTTTCAGAAGGAAAGGAAGTTGAATTACGGGGTATTGCGGGGAAGCCAGGAAGGATAATAAGCTCTAATGTCATGACAAAGCTTCTAAAGAAAGAACAGCGAGGCGTAATTGCACAATTATGCTCATTAGAAGTTCCAACATCAAAATCATCTATTTCTGCAGATCTCCAACAAGTCTTGGACAATCATTCCAAGGTGTTTGAAACTCCCAAAGGACTCTCACCTATTCATGATCATGATCATGCTATTCATTTGATTCCAGGAATTGTTCCTCCAAACATCAGGCCTTATAGATATCCTTATGTCCAAAAGAGCGAAATTCAGCGTATGATTGCAAAAATGTTAGAGGCGGGTATAATTCAACCTAGTCAAAGTTCTTTCTCTGCTCCTGTAGTATTGGTACACAAGAAGGATGGATCATGGCGAATGTGTCCGGATTATAGGGAGCTCAATAAGGTCACCATTAAAGATAAATTTCCCATTCCTGTGATTGATGAATTATTGGATGAATTACATGGAGCAATTTATTTTACCAAGTTGGATCTTCGTTCAGGATATCATCAAATTAGAATGAAGACTGAAGATATTCCAAAAATAGGATTTCGAACTCATGAGGGTCATTATGAATTTTTGGTCATGCCTTTTGGCCTTACCAATGCACCTTCTACATTTCAAGGGTTGATGAATTCCATTTTCAAACCCTTCCTTAGAAAAATTTGTGCTAGTATTTTTTGATGATATACTAATCTACAATAGGTCTTGGAAGGATCATGTTCAACATGTTGACAGGGTGCTCAAACTATTGCAGGAGAAACAATTATATGCAAAAACATCCAAATGTTTCTTTGGAGTACAAGAGGTGGAATGTCTGGGTCATATTGTATCTCACAAGGGTGTTAAGGTAGACCCTAACAAAATTAAATCCATTAAGGAATGGAAAGTCCCCACAACCATAAAGCAGTTGCGAGGATTTCTCGGGTTAACGGGGTATTATCGCAAGTTTGTTAAGAATTATGGGAGAATAGCAGCACCTCTAACAACATTATTGAAGAAAGATGCATTTTCATGGACTCCTGAAGAAACTAAGGCCTTTTAACATCTTAAAGAGGCAATGTGCCTAGCACCGGTCTTAGCTATGCCAGACTTCACAAAAACCTTTATTGTGGAATGTGATGCCTCAGGAAATGGAATTGGTGCAGTTTTAATGCAGGAAGGAAGACCCATTGCTTTTGAAAGTCATCCAATAAAAGGAAAGTATTTACAGAAACCTATTTATGAGAAGGAAATGTTAGCAATACTGCATGCACTAAAGAAATGGCGAACTTACCTAATGGGAAGACACTTCAAGGTAAAAACTGATCATGATAGTCTTAAACACTTTTTGAAACAAAGACTATCTTCAGAAGAGTAGCAAAAATGGGTCACAAAGATGTTGGGTTATGACTTTGAAATAATCTACAAAAAAGGGAAGCTAAATGTTGTTGCAGATGCACTCTCAAGAAAGAATGAAGAGGTGGAAGCATTGCTTTGTGCCATTTCTATTATCCAACCAGATTGGATAACCGAAGCAAGGGATGAATGGAAGAAGGATGAAGAAGTGTGGACACTCATTCAAAAGTTGCAACAATATCCTAGTACATCTGATACATTTAGTTGGAAAAATGATTCCTTATGGTACAAAGATCGCTTATATCTTTGTAAGAATTCCCAACTAAAACAAAAGATTCTTTTGGAATTGCACACTTCTCCTTTCGGAGGACACTCAGGATTTTTAAAAACTTACCACAGGGTGAAGAAAGAATTTTTTTGGGATGGCCTTAAATCTGATATTCGAAAGTTTGTGGCGGAATGTTTGGTTTGCCAGCAGAATAAAGTGGAAACAATTAAGACCCCAGGACTTCTACAACCTATATCCATTCCAAGTCAACGTTGGGAGGAGATTTCAATGGATTTTATCACAGGTTTACCTAAGTCCGAAGGAAAGAGTGTCATCATGGTGGTAGTTGATAGACTTACCAAGTATGCACACTTTTGTGCATTATCTCATCCATTTAAAGCAAGTACAGTTGCTACTACATTTATGGACACAATTCAAAAGCTACGTGGAAACCCAAGGGTTATTGTGAGCGACAGAGATCCCATTTTTATTGGAAATTTTTGGACGGAGTTATTTTCTTGTTTGGGTACTCAATTAGCTCATAGCTCATCTTATCATCCTCAATCTGATGGTCAAACTGAGATAGTAAATAAATGTTTGGAAGGATATCTTCGTTGTTTTGTATCAGATAAACAAACACAATGGGTCAAGTGGTTACCTCTCGCTGAATGGTGGTATAACACTTCCTTCCATACTGCAGCAAAAATGACCCCATTTATGGCACTTTATGGATATCATCCACCATCCATCACATCATCTTTAAGGGAAAATTCGAAGGTTCAAGCAGTGGAAGATCACATCGAGCATCAGCAAGAGGTTCTCCAACTCTTAAAGGATAACCTGAATTTGGCACAAAATCGAATGAAACAACAGGCAGATCAACATCGTAGCGAGAGAAGTTTTGATGTAGGAGATTGGGTATTTTTACGGCTACAACCATACAAACAAATGTCCCTCAAGCAAGCAAAGAAGGCTAATAAATTATCGCCAAAGTACTATGGTCCTTACAAGGTGTTGCAAAAGATTGGTACTATGGCATACAAATTGGAGCTTCCTGCTTCTTCGCGAGTACATCCAGTTTTCCATGTTTCATACTTAAAGAAGGTTATAGGTGAAAATCTTCCAGTTCAAACAATATTGCCAGAACTTGATGAGGAAGGAAAAATCATATTGGAACCAGAAGCGGTCATGGAAACGAGAACTCGACAACTACGGAATCGATCAATTTCAGAGTATCTCATCAAGTGGAAGAACTTACCCACTGAAGATTCTACATGGGAGGATGAGAATTTTATACAGAAGCACCCGAAGCTACTCAAGCATTGAGGACAACACTTTTTTTGAAGGAGAGGGGCATGTTAGGTCCCTATATCACTAGTATAGTCCCTTATTATTGTTAGTGTAAACCCTTTATTGTTATTATTATACCCTTGTAACCCCCATT
>JAXQQM020070386.1:0-114852 GCA_034641835.2 Pinus albicaulis | reverse complement strand
CAAGGGTACACTTGCACAGTTAGATCAGTGCAAGGGATGTACTATGGGTAAGTTTGTCAAGTCCACCTTTCACGAAAAGGTGAACCGTGCTTCGGTGATCCTGGAGAGAGTTCACACAGATGTGTGTGGACCATTCTCGGTTGCTTCAACAAGAAAACACAGGTATAATTTTATTTTTGTTGATGACTTTTCTCGTAAATTCATGATCTTGTTCATGCAGAAGAAGGATAAAAAATTCTCAAAGTTCTATGAGTTTAAGGCATTGGTTGAGAAAGAGTAGGGGAATCAAATAAAGGCTCTTTGGAGCAATAATGGTTGAGAATAAATCTCGAACAAATTCAAAGAATTCTATAGCAAAGATGGAATTCGAAGGGAACTCATAGTGCCTCATAACCCACAACAAAATGGGGTCGTGAAGAGGAAGAATAGAACAATCGTGGGTGTTGCACGAGCTATGCTACATGATCAAGGCCTACCAATGCACTTGTAGGCATAAGCATGCAATACTGTGGTTTATGTGAAAATTCGTTGTCCTCATAGATGAGTACACCTGAAGAAGCTTTTACTGGTAAGAAAATGTATGTGTCTCACTTTAAGATTTTTTCATTCATCTGTTTATGTGCATGTGACCAAGAATGCCAGGAAGAAGCTGGAGCTGACTGCTGAAGTTGGGATATTTGTGGGGTACACAGAAACACCCCATAATTATCGTGTTTATTTTCCAAACAGTTGAATCACTGTGGTGCAGCAGGATATAAAATTCAACGAGGAGAAAGCCATGAAGTTGTCGCTTGAGAGGGAGCTATACTTGCATGTAGAGGAGGAATTGCTTGTTCCCAAAGATGAGTCTCTAGATGTGGATCAGCCACATGAGGAGGTTCATGGAGTGGAGGAGTCCACTCACGTAGAGCCAAACATCAGAACTGGCAGAAGGCATACCACAGAAGCTGAGAGGTTGAAGCTTGATGCGGCACAAAATGTAGGAGTCCCTACTTCATCGTGCATACAGAGACAGTCTCCTGACCGATTCACTTGAATGTATTGTGATTGAGCCATCTTCCTTTTAGGAATCAGTGTAGAAGCCCACATGGGTAGATGCAATGGTGGAGGAGTATGACTCCATTGTCAGAAACAGTGCTTGGGAAATTATTCCAAGGCCGGTTGATAAATGAGCGGTAGGTTCAATATGGATCTACAAGGTAAAGCAAGCTGCTGATATGAATGTTGAGAAATACAAGGCCAGATTTGTGGCCCGGGGCTTCTCACAGATCGAGGGGTTTAATTATGAAGAAACCTTTGAACCTGTCACACAGTATTCTTGCATAAGGACCATCATTTCTCTCTCAGCACATATGGGTTGGCACATTCATCAGATGGATGTGAATACTATGTTCCTTAATGGGATCATTGAGGAAGAAGTGTACATTGAGAATCCTGAAGGATTTTAGATCTTCAACAGTGAGTCACATGTCTGCAGACTCAAAAGAGCGTTGTATGGGCTGAAGCAAGCACCCCGTGCTTGGTACACTCGGATCGACAACTATTTCACCGGACTTGGCTTCACCAAGAGTGAGGCAGATGCAAACCTATACCAAATTGTGGTGGAGGGTAAGCTTTTAATCATTGTTCTTTATTTTGATGATTTAATACTGACTAGTGATGAGCAACTGATACAATCATTCAAGGAGGAACTTTAAAGGGAGTTTGAGATGAAGGATATGGGCCTCCTTCAATATTTCCTTGGATTGGAAATATGGCAGCGAGAAGGTGAAATTTTTGTGTCTCAAGGAAAGTATGCAAGGGAGATACTTGGTAAGTTTCACATGGAGGGCTGCAAACCCATGGATACTCCTCTTCTAGGAAACTAGAGTATAGAGGACGCTACATCTAGAGAGGTATTGGATGCTACTATCTATCAACAATTGGTGGGTTCGCTCATGTATTTAGTTCATACAAGACCGGAAATATGCTATGCAGTGAAGCAGCTTAGTCACATGATGGTTAAGCCTACCAAGCTCTTTTGGAAGGCAGGCAAGCATGTCCTGAGATATCTCAGGGGCACATCTGAGTATGGCTTATGGTACAGACAAACAGATGAGCTAAAGTTGCATGGCTTCACGAATGCAGATTGGGCGGGCAGCCCAACGAATAGAAAGAGCACATCAGGAGGGGTCTTCAATATCGGATCTACAGATGTTTCTTGGTACATCAAAAAACAAAGATCCGTGGCACTCAATTCAGCAAAAGCAGAATACATGGCAGCAAGTCAAGCTGCATGTGAGGCTATCTAGATGAGGAAGATCCTGGTCGGTTTGTTTGGTTCTGATCTAGATCCTACAGTGATTCATTGTGATAATAACAGTTGCATTAACTCTCGATTAATCATGTGTTTCATGATAGATCTAAGCATATAGATATCTGGTGTCAACATATCAGAGATTGTCTGCAATGGAAGATCATGTTGCTTTAGTTCATTCCTACGGAAGACCAAGATGCTTATATTCTGACGAAGGCACTCACTCGGAGCAAATTCGAATACCATAGAGACAGGATCGGGGTGAAGGATAATCTCTTTCTTGTTGAGAGGGAGTGTTGAGATTCAACAAGATGGTGATCCTAGTGAAAATTAAGCACCTACACTAGGTGGGGCCCGCAGGATATTTTTAGGTTTATGTCTATTTTTAGAATGGTGAGAAAATTCTATTTATAGCAGGAGTCTATTTATAGATGGTTGAGAAAATTCTATTTATGGATGGGGTTCTATTTTTTGAATGCACGTGCGGATTCTATTCATAGATCGCATGTCTAAAAATAGAATGCATGTCGATTATTATTATCTCTTAATAATAATTAGACAATAAATAATAAACTATTCTCTTGAAGCACTTGATTTTAGTTAACTAATGTGGCAAACCAGTTGAATGAAGGAATTACGAGTTCTAAGGTTGTTTGGTGGGACATGCAAGTGGACTTCGTTGTAACTGAGTGATATAAAGTTGTAACAGAGTTGGATGTGTAGTTATGTGAGTTGTATAGTAGTTTAACTCAGTTAAGTGAGTTAAACTCAGTTGTGCTAGTTGTAACTAGTTGTAACTAAAGATACACTAGTGAGAGATCAATGAATTAAATATTAAATTAATTCACAGGGAGTGATCTCACATGCAACTGAAGATTTACTATTGTTAACTACATGCATGTCAGATCCAGTGGAGACCCAATTGAGAGATAGGTGAAAGGGACAGTTTGACTATCAGTTGTGACATTAGTGGGTGCACACTTGCAACCAAACACACATTGGATATGCCAATGAGGATTGCCTAGTCAAGGCAAGGTACGATCAAATTCATGGCAGGTTGTCAGGAGGCACTAAATTGGCGCATGTATTTGCTAATTTTTGTATGATAGTGTGAGACGATTGTATATTGTACTGAGAGCTCTTGGATTATATTTGTATGAGATTATTTCATGATCCATGATATATACATAATATATGATATTGGGGTTTTCAGCTTTATGCTTTCCTGGTAAAAACATATGTGTTATGTGTGATTGATCTTTCTTCATGTGTTTGCAATTGGTGATTAAATTTCTGCAAAGAATTAAGTAGAAGGATTATGTATTTAACAGTGGCATATAATTGTTAGATCAGAAGAATTTGGGCAATACATAATTGTATTAAAATTTCTACAAGAGGTTTTCTCCCCATAGTTCTTGTGGCCCAATCCCAAGCAGGACTATGTACAACTGAGAGCTACTTCAGGTGTGATTTATTTAGGTGAAAAAAAATGTGACTATGGAATATTTAGTTACGTAACCAATTTCATGAAAATTACAATTGGATTAATCTACAATAATGTGAAATACATAATAATAATAGGAAACCTCAACCTAACAACCAATCTCTCTCTCTCTCTCTCTCTCTCTCTCTCTCTCTGTGACACACAAACACACACATAACATATGTGACCTCAACCTAACACCCAGTGTCATTTGTGTGTGTGTCAATGGAATAGTTTTACAATATCCTACCCTTAGGAATTTACAATATTTGTAAAATGTAGCCAAAATAAAAACTCAACCTCCTTTTGACCAAATCACAAAATTCAATTCTACTATAATCTCTGAAGTTCACAAACCCAAATTTCAAGCTAGCTCAATTGTCAAGTGACACCTCGGGTTGACCTGTGGCCAACTCCCAAGACACTTGGCTTGAAAATCCTAACCCCTCTTGCAAATGGAATGACCTCAATTCCTCATCTCAATAGTTCGTTTCAACTCCCACCGCATAACAATTTTCACCATGCATGTTGTAGTGTGCTCATCTTACTCTTCGATGATTTTTGTTTTGTTGTTTCTCCCACTCATTCCATTCATTTTACACCCTTCATATGCACACTCATCAACTGGCATGTTAGTTGGGTGGAATGGAAAGACATTTCCATTCGCCTTCCACACATGATATTTAGTCTATCTCTTAACCAAGTTGATGTGCCCTTCACGTTGCATTATTCCAACTTGACCACTTTCTTGTTCATGTTCGACATTCCACTTTGTCACATCGATTGTTCCACCTTGTTGTGCTACTTCACCCACACTAATGTGATGGGGGGACTCCAAATTTGTTTCATTCACCCACATGCCCTCTTGTGTGAAGTCCTAACCGACTAAATGTTGGTCATTACCATGTTGTGTGGTCACACCCGTTATGTCACAACTCAACATGGCAACCATCTTGTTTCATGTGACTTGTTTCACCAAGTTGTTGTGATGTACAACTCATTTGGCTATTTCATTGAAACGTCATTCGACTCCCTCACTCACCCATTCATGGTTGTTTCCATGTCATGTGACTACCCAACATGTGATGGCGTGTTGTAACATGACATATTTCCCATGCGACACCAAGGTAAGGAAACCCCAAAATATATGCAGGTAACCAAACAAAGATGAGCATCTCCAATATGGCCAAATGCATTCATATGCCTCATGCACCCTCAAGCATAAGAATCTTACACCTTCAATTCCAAAATAATTCCAATATCATGGTAAGAACTTATAACTATTGACCAAAATGAGGTCATATTAAAGACTATGACTCTAAATTTTATTAAAAAAAAATTGAATGTGCATTATTCAAAACATTTTAGATTGAAATAGTAACAACTAAAGAAATGAAATAAGATGATCAATGAAGATAAAACTAATATCGACAAACAATCCTACCTACTTCTAGCCCCATTGTGTGGATATTTCGCTGAAGTAAACTTTAAAATTTTAATATTGATTTATATCTTCCTTTTCAATGGACTATGGAAGTCACATTTGTATATGCACCTATTTATAAGAAACTTAATAACATTGTCTTAGTTATGTTTGATTGGTATTTACATTAAAAAAAATTGTGCTCATTCTATCAATACAAAATACAAGTGAAATTTTTTACGTCGATAGGCATATTTATTTTAACTCAAAGTGGATGTAGACTTGTATATATATATATATATATATATATATATATATATATATATATATATATATATAATTTTTTTTTTTTTTTTTTTTTGTTAAAATCCATGGCAATGATTGGATTGCAACGAAATCTTCTTCATCTGAGAAGAACATCGATGAAAGTGATTTAATGAAGCCTTTTTGTCTATTTTCATCTTTTGGGTTATGATGGATGCCTTTGAAAATAAAAAATAAAAATTTGTAAAGGCGTTGGTAGGTGGAAGTGGAAGTGGAAGTGATTACCGCTTCATGAATTGTGTTTGTTTGGAAGTTTTCATGCCACATGTTAGGTGACAACGTGAAGTGTCTCAATTCGTCATCACCTGTCACTTCTATTCACCATCACATTCTGCGTTACCAATGCCCTATGTGTGGGTGAGCCTTATTTCCCAGTCCATCAGCCCATAAATATGTCGAGGCAGGAAATGCCCATCGTCAGATTAAAGCAGTACATCATCCTACAGTGGGCATTTCCTGTCTCGGCGTATTTATGGGCCTATGGACTGGGAAATAAGGCTCGCCCTATGTGTGGGGATTCAATTCAATGTATGGCATTCGTGAGGACCAGAGTTTCCAAAATATTTTTCATGTAGAATACGGTACATGGGATCACACTATGGCGTTAAGGATTACTCACATTGATCGTTTGTGGTAAGATGTAATAAATTGAATTAAAAAATAAATCGATAACAAATCAATATTTAAATATTTTATATATTTTTAAATAAATAATATATATTTCAAATAAATAATAATCATAATAATGTTGTTCATATGTTTATTAAATGTGAAATTGTGGTTGATTGATATACACAACTAGTTTTATCTTAATTTATTCGGGGATAAATACAGTCCCGCCTCATGTTTACATTTGTACCATGATCTTGCAATATCGATCTACTCATAAAGGTGTCGAAGTGACATAGGCACTCACAACTGGATTAAGACTACCTTATTTGCAAGACTCCCTTTTTTGAGTTTATAACACATTTTTACACAACAGCTCTTATTTTAACAACTATCTCCCTTGTTAGCGTTTATAACATATTATTTTCAAAAGAGTTTTTATTTTCATTTTTTTTTAATGTGAGAGGCTCCCACCTCTATCTTGCACTTTCCTTTCTTTCCAAAGTCATTTGCTTTTGTATATGGAAAACTTGCTAGAAAAATTTCAAGACATAGGGGAATAATGCTTTCCTCTCAACACACAAAGTTCACACAGAGTTGCGGAAATTACTTTAACAAAGACAGAACATTTACTGAAGTTTACACAGAGTTGCAGAATTCACTTAATCCATACCATACAATTGCCGAAATCAAATATTACAAGTCCTCTTTTCAATACAGAGTGGCGGAGATCAAAATCACAACTATAGAGAGGAGAAAATATATTTTTGGAATCTATGCTTCTGTGATCCATCATATAAATTGTAAAAAATATTTTGGTAATAATCACATGCAATGGAACATTGTCAACTAATTTTACTCACGGTGAAACAGAGTAAAACAGAGTGTTGCGGTAAAACACATATGTGAAAATTCCAGAACTATATAGCAAATAATCAAAATTGATATTGAAACTTCAACACATGAAATACATTAACATATGGAGGTTGTGGCTCCTTCACAGGTAAAACACGACATCTTACTTGGATTTACATTCACTAGGGTTGCCGAGTAACACACAGTAAAAATTGTTTTCACGCACCCACCAAAATTTTCTCCATGATTTTCTCCACTTGTCTTTCCAGACTTCTTCCTTGGATTTACATTCACTAGGGCTGCGGAGTTACACACAGACGATTTTCTCCACTTGTATTTCCAGACTTCTTACTTGGATTTACATTCACTAGGGTTGCAGAGTAACACACAGTAAAAACTGTTTTCACACACCCACCAAAATTTGCTCCACGATTTTATCCACTTGTCTTTCCAGACTTTCATCCGCCACATGCAACACCATCTTTACTTTATCTCACTACAATGGACTTAAATTTAAAATATAAACATATATACTAAGACATTTAATTCATGAAAGACCAAATTTAATACATAGTATGAGCGAACATCATTTCCTGAACATTACAGAAGTTGCGTGAACTAAAAAAAACTTGCTGATTAAATTTTTTCCCATGCACATTTAATAACCATGCATTAAATTCTTATTTGACTTTGATTATTTAACTTTGTTGCAGAATGGGTAATTGTCCTTTTCTCAGAACTTGTCCTTCTTTGCACACATAATCCACAACTTTCAAAACACTGAGGTATGGCTGCTGCCAGTTCATTTAACATGGTGGTTGAGATTAATTTCCAACACTCTCCCTTAATCGCCACTGCCGCCATTGACCATTCCCAGACAATCTTTGAGATAACACGTGTCAATGGCTTTGTGAAGATGTCTGCAAATTGTTCTTCTGACCTGCAATGTTGCAACACAATTTCACCATTGTTAACTAAAACTCTTATGAAATGATATTTGGCATCAATATGTTTTGTCCATTTGTGAAAGACAGAATTCTTTGATAGTGCAATTTTTGAATTTTTATCACAGAAAATAGTGGTTGCTCCATCTTGTTCATGACATAAATCCCACAACATCCTTCTCATTCAAACTACTTGACATGTTGTTGTTGTTGTCGCAACATAGTCAGTTTCTGTTGTTGACAATGATACTATCAACTGCTTCTTGGAAGCCCATGAAATGGCTCCTGAACCCAAATGAAAAACATATCCTAGCGTTCTCTTTCTATCATCAACACTTCCTGCCCAATCACTATCAGTGTAACCAACCAGTCTAAAATCATCAGTTACAAAGTACAAAACGCCATACTCCTTTGTCCCATTGACATACTTTAAAATTATTTTCGCTACTTCCCAATGTGTCTCCATGAACCTTGACACCAAACTCACTGCATACATTATATCGGGCCTAGTTGCGATCAAATACATTAGGTTGCCCACCATGCTCTTGTATAATGTCGGATTTACATTGCTGCTGCAATCTTCCTTGCTCAAATTCAACCAAATGATGGTTGGAGTTGGTGATCGCTTGCTTTTCTGCATACTAAACATCTCCAAAATTTCTACTGCATACCTTGCTTGTGAAATAAAAATTCCATTTTCTATTTGCCTTACTTCTATGCCCAAGAAGTATCTCAATAAACCCAAATCAGTCATTTCAAATTCACTCTTCATGACTGCTTTGAAATTAGCGATGAGAAAATAATAACTGCCTGTAAAAATCAAATCATCTACATACAAAACGACAATAAGAATCTTACCGTCACTTTGTTTGATGTAGAGAGTAGATTCACCATCACATTTGTCGAAACCATTGTCCATCAAGTAATCATCTATCATGTTGTACCATGCATGCGGTAGTTGCTTCAGCCCATAGAGAGCTTTCCGAAACCTACACACCTTGTGTTCTTGGCCTTCTATTTCATAGCCAGGAGGTTGCGCAACATATACCTCCTCTTTCAACACTCTATTCAAGAACGTTGACTTTACGTCCATCTGATAGACTTTCCATTTATGTTGCACTGCAATTGAAAACACTGTACGCAGTATCTCCATCCTCGCGACTAGCGCAAATGTTTCTGCGTAGTCTCTTCCATGCTGCTGCTTCTGACCTCTGACAACGAGCCTTGCTTTATGCCTTTCAATATTGCCTTCAGCATTGCTCTTGGTCTTATAGACCCACTTCACTCCAATGACTTCTTTACCTTGCAGAAGGTACACTAACTCCCATGTGTCATTATTTTCTATTGATCCTATCTCTTCATTCATTATCGCAACCCATTTCTCTTCCTTGATTGCATCTTCAAAATGGATTGGGTCATCTACATGACAAAATAATGCAAATAATGAATTTATACCAGCACTACTATCAACTTCATCTTGCTGATATATTTCACTTATATTTCTGAATTTTGGTCTTCTTGGTGTGCTTGGAGTTCCACTTGAACTCGAGGGAGTTTCTAATCCCTGTGGTGTGCTTGGAGAAGCACTTCCTTGATTTCTCAAGGCTATTCTATTTCCATCTTGTGGTGTACTCTGTTGTGCTTGTGTAGGTGGAGGAGGAACCACCGTGGAGGAATTGTTTGCTACTATGCATTCCTCTTGCTCTTTGTGAGACACACATGTCTTCATGTTCACTGTTTTCTCTAAGCTTCCATCCCAAGCTTCTTCTTCAATGAACTGCACATCTCTGCTGATTATAACCTTCTTGGTGGATGGATTATAGAGTTTATATGCCTTGGACTCATCACTGTATCCAACAAAGATACACTTCTCCCCCTTACTATCCAATTTCTTCCTTAGTTGATCTGGGACATGTGCATAAGCCACACATCCAAACACTTTCATGTGAGTGACAAACTGCTTTGTTCCACTCCATGCTTCTTCTGGAACTCTATTCATAACAACTTTGGTTGGGCATCTATTCAAAATATACGCTGCAGAATTGACAGCTTCAGCCCAATACTCATTTGGAAAATTCTTTGCCTTCAACATACTTCTTACCATGTCCATGATGGTCCTATTCTTCTTTTCTGCAACACCTTTTTGTTGTGGTGTGTACCTTTTGGTAAACTGTTTTGTATGCCATTCTCCCTACAAAAATGTAGGAAATATTTGGAGATATATTCTCCACCTCTGTTAGTTGTCAACACTTTGATGTAGTGCCCACTCTGCTTCTCAACAAGAGCTTTGAAGTGGTAGAAATATTCAAACACTTCACTCTTTTGTTTCAAAAAATACACCCATGTCTTTATGGTGTAATTATCTATGAATGTCAAAACATAATGGCTGCTGGCTAAAGATGGCGTTTGCATTAGTCCACACAAATTTGAGTGGAAAATCTCTAAGGGTATATTTTCCCTTATACTCTTCCCTGCTGGGAATGCTTCTTTGTGTTGTTTTCCCAAGATGCATCCTTCACATAGGATGTTCGGTTTTTCTATGAGTGGTAATCCCTTTACCATGCCTTTTCTATGCAAGAGGTTCAAACCTCCAAGATGTCCATATCTCAAATGCCATAACCAGCTTTCGTCTTTCACTTCTTCTTGAAAGACCTCTTGTGTGACTACTGCTACCACACCTCCTTCCTTCAAGTCTATTCTGAGCTTGAGAGGAAACATCATATTCTCTTTCATGTACACTTCTGCAATGACCCTTTTACTTGGAGGTATGTCCATGATAGTACACACATCATTCTTAAAAAACACATTGTAGCCCTTGTTCACAAGCTGTCCAATGCTTATAAGGTTACATTTCAGGCCAGGTACATAATATACATCTTGCAGAAATTTCTTTTCTCCCTTCCTTGTCAATATTGACACTCTTCCTTTTCCCATAACAGAGACTTTGCTATCAGTCCCTGTTATCACTTCAGACTTCACATTCTCATCAAGATTGGCAAAAATTGCTATGTTTCCAGTCATGTGGTTACTACAACCTGAGTCTAAAAACAATACATCATCTTGTTTTTCTTGTGCTACATTACATGTTAGAAGCACATTACTCTAGTTCTTATCTTCTTTTGAAAAATTTGCATTTTGCCTATTATTCATGTCATTTTGTTTCTTTCTACATTCATTGGCATAATGCCCATACTTTTTACAATAATTACATTGGACTTGGGATTTGTCATACCTTTGTCCATGTGCTTGACTCTGGCTTGAGCCTTCGTTTTGATTTTGATTGCTGCCCCTTCACTTGTGCTTGCAAGGCTGATTCTTCCACCTCTATGTGGGCTTCTTCCTCTTCCTCGGTAGTTTGATCTTCCTCAACCTCTACCTCGACCAAAAGACATCTGTGTCTTGAATGCATGCTCCAATGAGGAGTCCACTGTTCTATTCAGTCTATGTTCATGAGACATCAGGGATGCACAAAGCTCATCCACTAAAAATTGTGAGAGATCATTTGTCTCTTCTATTGCCACTACTATGTCATCAAATCTTGAGGGCAGATTTCTCAATATTTTCTCCACTATTTTTCTTTCCTGAAGTGTCTCTCCATGAGACCTTATCTGGGTAACCAACCCAATCACATGTGTGAAGAATAAGTCTATGTTACAGACTCTTTCATACAGAGATTTTCAAAGTATCTCCTCAGCATTTGTAGCTTTGCTATCTTCACCTTCTCCATTCCTTGATAGGTTGTCTTGAGAATATCCCACGCCTCCTTAGACCTTGTCGCTGCTGCAAACCTTGGGAATATACTCTCATGCACCGCTTGAAAGAGACAAAAGAGGGCTTTGTTTCCTTCTTCTTGTTATCTCTCAACATGTCTCTTTCTACTTCTGTCAAAACAACCAATGCTGCTACATCTGCTGGTTCTTGGAAACCTTGTTCCACCAACTCCCATATATCTTGTGAAGTAAATAGGGCTCTCATTTTAATGGCCCAATAATCATATTTTTTTCCATAAAATTTTCAGAACTCCTTTTAGCTCCTCAGTAAAAACACTATCTTTTACTGAGATTTTAAACCCACTGTGATACCATGTTAGAAAAATCTCAAGCCACAGGGGAATAATGATTTTCCCTCAACACAAGGAGTTCACACAGAGTTGTGGAAATTACTTTAACCAAGACATAAAATTTATTGAGGTTTACACAGAGTTACTAAATTCACTTAATCCATACCATATAGTTTCCGAAATCAAACCTTATGAGTCCTCTTTTCAATACAGGCAGAGATCAAAATCGTAACTATAGAGAGGAGAAAATATAATCAACTAATTTTACTGATGGTGAAACAGAGTAAAACAGAGTGTTGTGGTAAAACACATACGTGAAAATTCCAGAAATATATCTCAACTAACCAAACTTTATATTAAAACTTCAAAAAATGAAATACATTAACATATGGAGGTTGCGGCTCCTTCACAAGTAAAACAAGGCTTCTTACTTGGATTTACATTCACCAGGGTTGCAGAGTAACACACAGTAGAAAATATTTTCACTCACCCACCAGGATTTTCTCCAGTTGTCTTTCCAGACTTTCATCTGCCACATGCAACACTATCTTTACTTGCTCTCACTACAATGGACTTATATGTAAAATATAAACATATATACTAAGACATTTAATTCATGGCAGACCAAATTTAATACATAGTATGGACATCATTTTCTGAACATTATAGAAGCTGCGTGAACTAAACAAAACTTGCGGATTAAATGTTTGCCTATGCACATTTAATAACCATGCATTAAATTTTTATTTGATTTGATTATTTAACTCTGTTGTGGAATGGGTAAGTGTCCTTTGCTCAAAACTTGTCCTTCTCTGCACACGCAATCTGCTGCCAGTTCATTTAACGCGGTGGTTGAGATTAATTTCCAACAAAATTCTAATAAAATTAATAATTTTAATACCATATTCAGCTTTTTCATTCTTTGTAATTTATTCCCATAAATTTCTTATATTAATTTAACTAATTTTCAAACTTCTATGATTTTGGTTATTTGTAGAATCCCGATTCTCCAAATTAATTTCACTATTTTTAAAAAAATTAAATTTATTTATATAAATACATTTTAAATAACTAAAATTATAAAGTTTGAAAAAAAAAAAAATTGAAAAAATTTCACCCTCTTTTACCAATGTCATTCCGAGTCCAAACATCCATAGGTTTTGAAATGAAAATGGAGATAAATTCAGAGAAACATAGCTCTTCCCCGTCTTCGTTGAGAATTTAAATTCTATATTTCAAATAATTTTTCCGTTGAAAATATGGTATAAGTCATTATATATTATAAATGATTCTTAATATTGATGTTATTTGAAGAGATATTTTATGGTTTTAATAATGTGAAGATGTGATCTTTTTCATTGGAATATATGTCGAGAGTGCCTTTTAAAAATGGTTTTTTGTTTTTTTATAATACGGAAATTATGATTAGGGTTTTTTGTTTGGGATTCTCTCCCATTTTTCAAGGAATTATAAATAAATTTTAATGCTGACGTTGTGTGAGGATATTTTTTTTATGGTTTTAGGAATGTTTATAGAGTGTTTTTCAAAAATGTTTATATTTCGTTAAAGAGGGCCCAATCAATTATTTACTTTAGTAATTTTTTTTTCTAATAGGAGTGATAGAAAATTGGTTTTGTTTTTTCAAAGATTGTAATGTTGGATGATATTAAAATATCAAAATAATTTATTAGTTTTTTTAATGTATTTTATGAGTTTATTGAAGGTGGTCTCAATTTGTTATTAAGGATATCATATATATTGACTAACTTCTTCAGAGATGGTCATGTTAATAGTATCAATTATAGAACTATAAATGAAAATATTACCTAAATACATAATAGAAAATCAGGTGTCAGGAGGTTATTGGAGTAGGATCTTTGGCTTTGAACTCGAAGGAGCTGGAGGTTTAGTCTCACATTGGAGGTGACTTTCCAAATGAGCTAGTTGGGAATATAAACCATTGAAGCACAATAATTAGAAACTCTAGACATGATTGATACCATTTTGGGAAGAAAAAATGCCATACTACTCTTCTTTCTTCTTCTTCAACACTTGGCCAAGGAGGCTTTTAGTTTCCAATGAAGGGTTATTGAATTAATATTGTGTTTCCTTCTTCCCCTGGTATGGCCAAGGTCACGAACCAAATGAGAAACATTTTCCAACATGTTTGAGTCAGAAAAAATGTAACGCTCTTTAGCAAAAAGATACTCTAGGTGGAAGATCTCAGCACTGGTATCAAAGGGGACAACAGACTGATAAATTTCCATGGATTCATGTGCCTTTACTTGGGAATGAATTCTATCCTAAGGCCCACAACTTCCCCTGCCCCTTGGCAACTAATAATTCATTGTCGAGGAACAGATCACCAAATAAATAGACACCTGGAGCAGAGAACTAGAACGAAAAAACTAGGGGAGAAGATATAGAGACATGTAATATCCAAAAAACAACAAAGAGGAGAAAAGATGGATGATTTGAGCACAAAATGAAGGTAGTGAGTTGAGAGGGAGCGAATGAAGAGTATAACTGTCAAAGACTTCCAAACTTCCAGACGTAAGCCTCATGACACAACTCATAGAAAACAATCAGTAGTTATAGATCACCAACTCGAGTTGAAGCCAACAATTATGTTATCTATTGAAAAAGGAATATAGCTAGAAGTCACACAAAGTACCACTAATAGAGCAACATGCAAATTCCTAGGGGACGAGAGGAGGTGGGCGATGCTACAACAATAGGAAGAAACGAAGATTTGTCAGCACAACCAATGAACATAGGTCAAACCACACCACCAATAATTCTATTGAACTCTCCACTCCACTCTTGTCGTTAGTACCAGCCATGAGATCAAACAATATATAGAGGACCATCCTCGCACCTCTTCATAGAGTGAAAAGGTATGGGTATGAAGAAAAATAAAGAAACAACGCTAGAAAAGAAAACTAATTACCCTTCAAAAGTCCCTCAATGCAGTAAAACTTTAACCAAAATCCCACATGTATCGGGGGGAGACGATTCACACCATTTGACCAATTACAACACCTATTTAAAACCAAATGGTGGTTCAGGAGAGAAGCTAGCCATATTTGCAATTGATGAGAGGGAATATCCCATGCATCTACATGGGAACCCCCTCTTAAATGTTGCATGAGGTGATGGGGTGATAAGAAATTGGTATTTCCAACTTATATATCAGCTAAACATGTGGTAGTGATATGTATATTATATTAAAATAAATATAAATAATGATTATTCATATTCATAATAATGATATTTAAAAATTTAATATTTAAATTTAATTAGTAATCACTCCATATTTAATATATCTATAGTTACATGTATTACCAAAGTTTATATATATATATATATATATATATATATATATATATATATATATATATATATATATATATATATATATATATAATTATATAATTTCTGATACTTTATAAATAGTGTTACAAAGAATCAATATAGATTCATTTTAATTTTTGAATCTTATTTCGAGGTGCAAAAATTTCCTTAAGTTTTTCTAGTGAAAAAGAGGTTTATATTTAGAGATATTTGATCCCTCTAGACTCTTGGAAAATCAAAAGTTAAGATGGATCTATGTTGATTTTATTGCAAACTAGCATAGATACATCTTAACTCATAATAATTTGTCAAGTGTGGAGAGGGATCAGATCTCTCTTAAGATTCAAACTATTACTTGAATGCAAACTTTAAAAAAAATTCTTTCATCTGGATTTAACACCTCTCCACACTTAGTATAAATTAAGATGAATTTGTGTTGGTTATTTATGATATAATTTATATTACATATCTATTTAATATATGATTCTTATTTTCAATTATACTAAAATCCATATTTTTCATTATTATAAATAATAACTTTTATAATAAGTTTAATAGTTAAAAGCATATACTTTCTTTAAGAAATTATTGATTTGAATCCAAAAAGGATAAAATATATACATCCTTATAGATTTTGAGAATCAAATTACTAAATCCAAATAGATTATTTATCTTGTATTTACAATTAGGAAAGATATTTTAAAATTTTTAATTTCTTTCAAAAAGAAATTCCAATCATCTTAATATATATAACTTGTTTTACCATTCAAAAATATATATACAATCATTGGTATTTGAACCTCCAATCTTATAACTTATATATTATTTCATTATTTTGATTTTTCTATTTTTTTCTTCATATATGTAAAGTTTTCAATTTATGAATATTTATATATATTTTTTAAATTATATAATAATTTTACTAATTATCAAACGTTAGATAAAAATAACAATCCCATTTACATAAAGTAATTAGATTTCATAATTTTTTTTTTTTATAAATTTTATAATTTTTATTAATTATACAAATTTATGATTAAAATAATCAAACAAATTCACATAAAATTATTTTAATTTCATTACCTTTTATACTTTCAATTGACAACATCATTATATAAAATCATTTCAATCCTATTAACATTTTTATTAACCGATTTAAAATTTATAACGTCCCTTAAACCATATAAACATTCCCATTAACCCTTTTATTAAAACTAACGCTGATATCAATACAAAATTATAATGGCTTAACCTGATTCCAACCATAACGACCAAAAAGTCCAAGGTCGTCCAAGGTCGCCATTTTAAAACATTGTATTCATTCCAAACACTATGTGTTACTTTCAAACTCTTTGATATAGTATCACGGTGAGTGTTAAATTTGACATTTATTTATCTGTTTTTCGCTTTTTACTAGTAAATATAATTTATTCTGAAACAAACATGTCAGGGTTAACTTGCAAATAATTTTGAAAAATGATAAAATATAAGATATATAAAAAAATTAGAAATTTCATATACATATATATTGTGTAACCCCTACTTCACCATACCTCAATTTGTCTCTGGGCAGTTCTTATTGTCAACAACACTCAATGTAATGTATTTTGTTACATTCCAAATAACTTGTGACTTAATAGAGTGACTTAGTCAAATTACATAAAAATAAAAATAAAATTAAGATTAAAACTAAAAACAATTATAAACTAAAATAAGATTAAAGTAAAATAGTCAATTTACCATAGATAGTTTTTGTACACTACATTTTGAATATAATATTTTAAAATGTAATATTTGTATTTTAAAAAATTATACAATATTCTTTAATATAATAATTTTTAATTTTTTAATAAAATTATTTATTTTTGAACCAAGTGAAAATAAAATGAAATTAAAAATAACTTTATGTGAAAACCATTTTATTTGGTCAATGTAAAATTAAATTATTAAAAAAATAACTTTAAAATAAAATTAAATTCATGGTATTGACTCATGTTATTCATGTGGAATATAGCATATTTAAAAGGGAGAATTAAATAAGCTTATAACCATCTTAACTCTGGGCCCTTATAACTCTGAATTTAAGATGGATATAGCTTGGTTGTAATGTAATGTGTTGTTTATCCCTAAAAATAAAAGTCACACTATGTGAAAATGTTTTTACTTCATTAAATTAAAATTAAAATAATAAAATAAATAAAATTAAAATTAAAATAATTTCATGCTATGAGAGCCCATGGTATTAATGTGGAGCATAACATATTTAAAAGGTAAAATTAAATCAACCAAGATCCATCTTAACTCAGGATCTACCAAGGCATAGAGAGATATCAAATATCTTGTGACGTAAACCTCTTTTTCACTCGGTGAAAAGAAAGTTGAACCCTTTCAGGGTTGGTGGATCCAAAGTTAAAATGGATTTACGCTGGTCACATTTTGTAAGCTTAGATGATGTTTCAGAAGCGGGTATGCTTTTTTATGTTATACATTCCTACATGAGGCTTTAGAAGTGGGTATATTTCTTATGTTATACAATTTTTTGAAAATATTGATAGGAGTGGTAAATAACTCATTTCCCCATTAAGCTAGAGATTTAAAGATAATAGGGAAATTGGCATTATGGATTGTGTGAGTTTCAACGTGATGTTTATAGAAATAGTTGTTTCCTTTATGTGAGTGAGTTATAGCTTAGTGAAAGTCTTTATATTCCAATTTCTTGATCTTAAGTCTATCAATATGTATTTTGTTATCACTAATCTGGTTAAATATTTGATCAATGCTTCAAATTAAAAATCACTTGGACTATTGTTCCAACCGTATCAAGTGTGGATCAGGAGTACTACACTTTCCTCAAGCGGAGACTTCACCTAAACCTCGAGTAAGTTCCAGTAGATTTTTATATATTTGAATAATTTATACATGTAAATTCTGATATTTAGAGGGTAGACATTTTTTTAACATAAGCTTTTTATAATTTTCTCAGAATGTTAGATTTCATGGAATCTTTTCCCTCCTCCATGGGATTCCTGCAAGACTAGGCTCCTCCTTTAACTGAGCCTCATGAGTAGCAAATTATTCTTTATGAGCCTAATGAGTAGCAAACTCTTCTTTATGAAGTCATTTGAAGACCTTTAATGACTATATATAATATCCACAAAATAAACATTATTTTAGCAAATCTTATTGAAATTTATACTAAAAGGTTAGATTTTCTATAAAAAAAAATGTAATTAAAAATAAAACTTTAAAGATATATTTACGCCGGAGGCATTTTCTTTGCGAGCTTGGGGTGAGCAAACACTGTTCACCCCAGCCAATGAAAATCTTTTCCTACCGTGCATGGAACCAATTAAAATTTTACATTTGGCAACTCCTCACAGCCAGTCAAATCTTTACATGTGGCAGCTCCTCAGTAGATTTATTGAATGAGTGAAATTTGCACGGCACTAGAGTTTGGTTTTGCTGAATGACTGAAATTTACACGACAGATTAATTTCACGGCAGATTGAAATTGATTACGTTTGAAATTCTTCAATCACTGAATTTTACATAGATCTAAAATTGACTCCTCCAGCCACCAAGAATTTAATACACAGAAAAGAAGAAATGTAACCATTTAATGCATTTAATGCATTGAAGATTACAATATTGCCGACTTGTAGCTTGCAGCCGACTTCGCAGCTTGCAGTCGACTTTGATGTGCTTAAATGCACTTCAATCTGACTAAACACAGGAATGCCAACTTCCAGCTTGCAGCCCCGCTTCCAGCTTGAAGAATTCCAGCCTAAAGACGAGTTCCACCTTGAAGAACTTTGAATTTACAAATTACTGGTAAGCTTTTGTTACCAGCAATTAGAAAACATATCAGTGCATTACGAATTTAGGAACAATATCAATGAGATTCTTTGTGCCATTTCTGTAGCTAAAAATTACATGTAAGGCCTTGGACACTAAAGAAAACCATAAAAATAATCACAGAAGCAGCACTAATACATGTTAATCTAATATGAATTATTGAAACAAACGTTGTATGGACCTGTACATAACCTGCAAGCTACTGAGAACTGTTACATACACAGATTCTCTCACAGATTGATAATAGGACATTGAGCAGAGATCGAATCTTCGTAGGATACAAAGCTTAAATATAAAGAATTCTCAGCCCTGCACGAATCCAACAATCCGTTACTTGTTGTCCTTTGTCACCCAGATGGAAAAATTTGCATGATTGGAGACCTTTATGTGATCGTCTATAAAGTTCTTAATTCCTGCTTAGTGAACCTGATAGGAAACTTTGCATAATGAATTATAACAAATATTTTCAGAATGATAGAATTATAATAGAAAATTGAAGGTCATTGCAGTTATTAAAGGGCAGAATAAAATCCAAAAAAATGTACTTCAAGATCTCTTATACCTTAAATTACTGCTAAGCATATCACAAAATTTCAAGACAAAAACGATTTTACAGTTATGAGACATGCTGAGAAACATGGAAGACGACCTCGAGCATGAGGCGTAGAACATGGAAGACCACCTCGAGACTGTGAAACAGATGCACAACGATGTGGAGAAGCCCTCCGACTCACTGGAATCTCGTCGCGATCTCTTGCAGAATTACTACAAGGCCCTGTGCGTCATGGGTGAGGTTTCCCATCTGCAGTGAGAAGGAACATGTGCACACTGTGACCTTCACCTGGTATGATGCCTTCAAACAGAACAAGAAGGCCTCACAGCAGAACATCCACTTGGAGAAAGCCGTTGTGGTCTTCAATTTGGCTGCAATTCAAAGCTAGATCGCCCTTTCCGCAGATCGAACCACTGCCAATGGGCTCAAGCAGGCTTGCAATGTGTTCCAAGCAGCGGCTGAGGCTTTTGCTCAGGCTCAGGAATGCTTCTTCGAGAAGGTTATCTCCCATGGCAAGCCCAATTCCCTTTGTTCCAATGTCACCACGCAGGTTAGTCAACGACGGGGAAACAATAGAAGACCAAAGCGCAATAATAATGGACTGAGAATTGAAAAAAGCCAGAGATAAACAAAGGAGAACCGAACAAAGCAACGACCCAGGCAGAAAAAATTAAACCCGTTGTCTTCCAAAACATCGCTATGAATAAGCTTCCCCAGAACTCCGGAAACAAAAAATACAGAAAAACTCTTCAACATCTCCTCCATCTGCTTTCACATCATCCTCCTGTAGAAAACAGACCGAGAAAACACATCAAAATGACAGCGAACAAAATTAGAAAGAGGTAAACAAAAAACAACACAGATAGAGCACCGCGGGTGATAAGCAAAGAATTCAGTTATGTGGTGGGATAGTGTGAAAGAGAGATAAACTCTCATGCAGCACAACACATGGCCACATTATTCTCTAACAGAGGGGGTCTGCCGTATTCTACGTGTGAATATTTTAAATTGATGAGGAAGGTCTAAGCCGTTTATCACTGAATCATATGTTTGTTTCAATTTAATTAATACTTGCAATGTTATTTGTTGTTATTTTGGTTATAGTATATAGGAATTATTTCAATTGAGAGAGTTGAAATTTGTTAAAAAGCTCTTTTGGTAATTGTGAGAAGCCTAATCACCATATGGCAGGGATATTATGCACCAGTAACTTTCTACTGGATACCATGGCCGTGGACCTTAATCTCTCATATAAGAGCAATGGAACTGACATACTTGATAATCAATATTTGATCAGTCAGAGCAGTCATAAAATTTTATCTTTAGTTTTAAAAAAAACCAACATTTAGATAACACTTTTGCCAAGTTTTTTTAGGTTGGGAAACATGTAGAACACTAATTGGCAGTACCTATTCTCTTCAAACTAGCTATATCTGTTCTCAACTTTCACAATTTTTTGCAACGATAAGATCTTGACTAGAAAATTGATTACAACATGCAGTTTAACTGTCGGGTGGACATTACAGAATTTTATAAAGTTGGCAAGGTGGGCTGGAAAAATTCAATCTGATTATTCCAGTGGGCATCTCCTAAATACTCTTAAAACTTTGGCAACTTATTCTTTCTCTTTGTTATATTTTTATCAGAAATGCCTTCTTAATATCTATTTCAAAATATTACTCTTCAATTAAATAACGACAATCCTTGACAAAGATGTAGTTTTTTTAATATAAATTATATGCATATTTACCCTTTTTATTCATCTTAATCAATATAAATTCTTATTATATTATTTTGGGGAGTTTTCCGTTTTTGTCCCCATATATTGGAGTTGTTCCCATTGTTAGATTTTGTTGTGAATCTGTTCCTTACCCGATGGTGGCCCAAGTGACTGTCTACAGTATGTTCCCCTCCTCCATCTTGAGCCACAATTAAAAATTTAGATTTTTTGTTATTTCAAATGGTATCTTAGATACCATTTAGTTAGTTGTATATAGCAAGCTTCCTCCTTTTGCGATCCTTGCTCAATTCTGTGCTTGTTCACTAGTTTTACTTTTAGTTTGGTCATAATGTTTTGTTTGTGTTCATTGCATTTCATTCGCTTCTTATTTTGTTATTTTAAATGGTATATTAGATATCAAATAAAATCAATTTTCATAGATCCTTTCCCTTGGCTCAGTCTCATAACGAAAAGATATAAAACAGAGTAGGAAGCAGCCTACCTACAGAAATTGATAGGGAGACAGACATATTTCACTTAATGTGGATGGTGGGCCAGATCACCACATATTCCAACAAATTTGTCAAACGTTACATTTTTCCAACTTCAAAATGTTAGCCTTTTTAAACTTTGCATTTGTCGAACTTCAAATTGTTCCTATTTTTAAGATCTTTTGTTCCATACTCTTGAAATGGGAGAAAATCTTAAACAGAAATCAAGATAACTAGTTTAGAAAATTAAAAATTAAATTATTAACAATGGAGGCATATTGAAAATTTATCTAAAATCAACATGATTAGTTCATAAAACTAAATTATTAACAACACAATTTTTCTTGATAAATATTATTTGAAAATAATGTTAATGTTGTACAAATTTATTTAACCTAATTAGTTTCAATACATATTAGAAAATTTAGACCCCATAATCTATGATTTATTATCTTCAACTATATCATTGAACTATTTAGTAAATTTCAATTAGAAAACACAAATATTATTTTTCAACCACCAACCACTAATTTTGAAGATGAATTTTGCATTATTTGTATTTTAGACAACTTTTCTTGTTTTATAGAAATGAAATTTCTGATCATTAAGACATGAAAGGTATTAAATTCTTGTTATTTATAGAAGGCATGAAAATTTTAATAATTCGAAGGACTATGGATTTATCATTGTATAACATTTTTCGTTATATTGGGGCATTCAAGCCACAATGGATTTATGCTTTAAGATGAGCACCTAAAAAATTTAATAGAAAGTTTTTATGAATCTTGTCAATTCTTGTTTATTTCCTTCAAATCTCATAAATTGCAAACTTAGAAGTTTTCGTTCCTTTATGTACACATCCTCTTCTTTAGTTTCTTTACCTCCAGATTTATATTCGCTAGCAGCACCTTGTTTTACGAAACCAGCTGCATCGCCATGGAAACATCATTGACCCGCAATGGGCTCTCATCACTCCTTGCTGGTGCTATCGACCTACAACCAACCCTCCAGATCATTGCACTTGAACAGATAACTTCTGCTCGAGCTACAACGCCTCGCTACCGTGTATCGTTGTCTGATTGTGCTCACAAGCACGCCATTCTACATCCTTCTCCACATACAAAGTTTGCACAAAATGAGGAGTTGCGAATAGGCTCGATAATTCGTCTCAAAAAACGCTCATGCACGTATGCACATCATTCCATGTAAGCTATGCACATGCCACCTCCCCGCTTCCTCCCCTTTAATGATTCTCCTCTTATGTCCCTTCTTTATCTCAATTCTCATTCCTAACATTTTACTTCCCATCTTTGCTAATAAATATCTCATTCTTGCAAGTCACTTTGTCTCATCGATCTTGACATACTGTAGTGTGATGCACCATTGGTTGGTGACCCAGCCCCTATTATTCTCTCCACTGAACAAATGAACAAAGCCACGTCGTGCTCCTCTTCTTCGGCTCCCTTTTCACCGCCACCCTCCCTTGACATTCACTCCTTGTCCTCCCAAAACGCCACCCTATCATCTACAACTATTTTCCCTTTTAAAGCACTCTCCCCTACCCGAAAATCTTGGTCCATCCAAGGCAGAGTCCTTTCAAGGACACCCCTTCGTGAATTTAGCAATGCACGGGGCACTGGAAAATCACTGGGGTTTGACCTTGTCGACTGCGACAGCGATCAAATCCATGTCTCTGCCTTCAATGACTTGGCAGAATCCCTTCCTGCTCTCATTAAAATTGGCCACATTTACAACGTTGCAAATGGGACCATAAAGATCCCCAACCCTTCATATAACCATCTCAAACGGCCATTCGAAATCCTCCTCTTCTCTTCATCAACAGTGTCACAGGTCTTCGGTGATGACCTTACAATTCCTTCCCATACCTATTAATTTTTTCCTATAAGTTCCCTCAAACATTCACCTCCTAATTCAATCGTTGATGTGATAGGTATTGTCGCCTCCCTCTCTCCTGCGTCTATCATTCGGAAATGCGATGGCTCTGAGACTCCCAAGAAAACTATAACTCTTCATGATATGTCCAGGAACAACATTGATGTCACTTTGTGGGGCAAACACTGCCATGCTGAAGGTCGTGCACTCTCCGAAATGCGCATGGCTCGTGAAATTTCTGTGCTAGCAATTAAAGGGGGAAGGATCGTCGAGTTCAATGGCCAAACTATCAGCACAATCCCAACGACTTCGCTACTTATAAATCCAGATGTGCCTGAAGCACAACAACTGAAAGAATGGTGTGACAGAGAAGGGAAAAAAGCACCCTCACCATCGCTTAGCCGCAAATACAAAAGTACAAGCAAGAGGCCTTTGAGTTCGAAAACAATTGCCGACATTTTGTCAATGCAACTTCACAAAAATATCCCATGGATTTCGCTCCATGCTACTGCTACCTCTATTAACATGGATGATTTCTACTTCCTCACATGTCCCCTTATCATTGATGGGATCCAATGCATGATAAAGGCTTTACGACAAGATGACAACACCTACTGATGCTCGAAATGTGAAGGCTCGTTCAATGAGTGCGACTATTGCTACATTCTTCGACTCCATTTGCAAGACCACATTGGCCACCTCGACAATGTTGTTGCTTCGATGAAGCCGCAACTTCCCTTCTTGGCATCTCCGCAAAGGACCTCTGCCTCCTCTCAACCGATCTTGAAAGTGTTTTCGACATATACAACAAAATCAAAGGATTCCATTTCCTCTTCACACTATCTTTAAAGAGGGATAGATTCAATGGCGTTGAACGACTACGCCCAACTCTTATGCACGCAGAAGAACTTGCATACGATGAGGCATCAACTACGCTTCTAGACGCCCTGCAATCAGGCCCTCCCCCCGCCAACCCGTTCTCTTAAACCTTGATTGCCATTCCTCATCCATTTTCCAATCATGTTTTGTAATTGTAACTATATATTTCCATTTCCCTTCTACTTTCTACTACTTCTCCTAAACGCTTCATCGCCCACTCCTTTCTTCATGACGTTTTGTATATATGTCATTCCTAAACCTATTGTTTCTTTTCAAATAGTTTGGTTCTAATTTAAATTACATTCATGCAAATTTGAGTCAATTACTTCTACTATTATTAATACATAATGATTTAAGATAACAACCACAAAGTTATAAATTTAAAGTCATGGAGATGAAATTAGCTACCTTCTTTCCTCCTTCAAGTTGACCAAACAACATAATTAATTTTCATACTTTTAAATCTACAAATTCATGTAATTAATCAATGGCAGATTTTACCACTCATAAATTCACATTCATCATGTTCCCTAACATGTACCACAAAATGATTCATGTCTCCTCCTTCCGGCGTTCCCTTGCACCCCCGGTGCAATTGCTAGTTTTAACACTAACACAATAATAATTCTAAGATAGATAAGAGCACCCGTCAAATTTAACCCCTAATGGTGATGACAGTGATGTACTTTGGAGAAAACCATATCTATCTCACGAATGGGGCCGGTGAGATTGTTTTATGTGCAGTGACATATGTTTTTGGCCCAATGTGATTGTGATTACGTTGAAAATAAGTAGCTTGTTAAGCATTAAATGAGTCGGGTTGTCAGTTATCCAATATACATAGGTATGTACAGCCCCGTTGGATTTGAGACCGATGATGCCTTTTTTTGTTTTATCTGATGCGACATCCGTTTTTGGCCCAATGTCGTTGTCAATATATTGAAAACAAGTAACTTGTTAATAAGCATTAAATGAACTAGATTGTATATATCCATTATTAGATTTTGGCAAGTCAGTTATACATTTTAACAGGTCAGTTATTCAACATATGGATGTACAACCCAGTTGGATTTAAGCATAATAGTTATATCCATCCGCGCCTATTTAATACCCATTAACAAGCCACTTATTTGCCACTTGTTTGTTGTCGTTGTCAATATAGTTACAAGTCCAGAAAAGTAGAATTCAAATGCATTGCATACAGTTTAAATAATCTGAATAGGAACGTGTTACGTTTGGCAAAGGAAATTTTCTGGTATGCTTTCTCAAGTTAAGAAGTTTCTCTGGAATTTTCTTCTTCGACCGCTGAAATTTTCAATTGAAAATTTCAGCACTGAAAGAATGGTACTTGGAAGTCGGAGTTTTTGGTTAATGCAATATTGCTGGTAAAATAAAATTAGTGAGATTGACCAGCAGCAGTGTTCTACTCGATGACAATCACTTGTTTCCACAGCATTGGAAATTTTAGTCTTGGGGCATGGATTTTTCTATGAGGAAGTTGGATTATTTAAAGCGATTCTTTAGATTATTCTATTTCAATTAAATTTCATTTTTATTCATATGTTTAATATTACTTTATGATTATGTGCAGTGAAACATAAAATTAATTAATCACTAGCACAACCACATAATGTGGTTGATATACGCGGATAGACGTATATAAAATAGATTTACAATCACATTTACCAATGTGGTTGATATATGCCGATAGACCTATATCCACTACCCATCACATTAATTTATATATCAATAAATAAATATTATATATAATAATTTTATTATATTAACTTGAAATATATATATTATATATTAATAAGAATATTTATTGATATATCAATTATGATTAATTTCACAAAAATATTTTATATATAGTAATAATATTGATTGATATATTAATAATATTTATTAATACATTAATAATATTAACTATATACATAATATATATAATATATATTAATAATATTTATTAATATAATAATAATATTAATATATATTGAGATATTAATAATATTATAATATTTAATAATAATATATATTAATAATAAATAATATTATAATATTTATTAATATATTAGTAACATAGATGGTTATATTATTAATAAACCAAAAGAACTAATAATATATTAATATATATTATATCATAGTTGGTTATATTATTAATAATATTAATATATATATATATATTTTTTAACTGAAACGGTTATGGATTTTATTTATTGTAGAAAGAAAAGATGGGCCTTTGCTGTGGCGGCCCCTATTACATAGTTGGAATCCTTCACATTCTGCTTTTTGGTTATGACAGATTCAAGCATTTTGAAAGGTATTTTCCCCGTTTACAATGGCAAGCCCTTTCATGAGTGCACAACCTTTGTTTGCCATCCCGTCAGCTTCACTGTTAGAGTTTCTAAGGATGTGGTAAAACTTATACGAGTCAAAGTCAAGTAAGACTCTCTTCAATCTGCACAACATTTTGTCTAGACCAGCATTTTTGAAAGGATCCTCCTTGATTAATTTTTTGATTAGAATCTCTGAATCTCCAAAAACTTGGAGGTTTTTGGCGCCATTCTCTCTAGCTAGGAGACAAGCTTTAAAAAGCCCAAGAATCTCGGCTTGATTGTTAGTTTTCATCCCGAGACCCCAACAGAAAGAGTCTCTATGTGATCGGTCCGGAGAATAGATGACCCCACCCGCACCAGCAGCACCGGGGTTCCCTTTTGACGCCCCATCGAAAAATGTAGTGGTTAAGTTTTGAGCCCTCCACCAGTTTTGGAAAATGTCATCTGCAACTCTTATTCGCCAGTCCGGGTTCTCTTTCTGAGGAGTGAGGAGGTACTTTTGAGGATGAGGCTCTAATGATAGCCACATCTTTTCTTCTGGTGTCAGCAGAGTGTCTTCTTTGAAGTAAAGATGTTGCGCTGCTTCCAAAAGGAGGGACTTGGCCTTTGCTGCAACCTGAGTCGGGGTCTGCTGTAATTCTTTGAAAATCTGTTGGTTACGAGTCAGCCACAGCTGCCAACACACGAATTTAGGGAACACTGTCCAAACTTTGCGCCAGAATGACTTGGGAGGGATTCGGTGTGGATAGCAGGAACCCCAAATGGCAAAGAGATCTGGAACTGAGATCTGAGATGGGAGGGTAATCTGAAATGGATGGAGGAGCAGACCCCACACCTCTTTGGCAAAGAGACAATCCAAAAAAAGATGTTGGGCATTTTCAGTATTACATTTGCAAAGGGCGCATCTGTGAGGCCCTTCTATCTTCCTTTTTATCAGATTATCTCCTGTTAAGAGTTTATTGTGCACTAGAGTCCAGAAGAAAAAAATAATTTTTGGGAGGGCTAACGGCTCCCAGACCTGTTTCCAGAAGGAGGGAGGATGATTGCTATTCTTAACGCCCTGCAGAGCTCTGAATCCTTCAGCAGTTGTGTAGATTCCTGTCCGACCCCAACCCCACCTGTCCTTCGCAGTTCTATTAACTGGGGCTGCGTCTTCAAGCAGATCCTCTAGCCGATTCAGTTGCTCTATCAAACGCACAGGGACTCCGTGAAAGTCCCAACCTGCCCAGTCACCACGATTATCCCATTTTGATAGCTCATAAATGCTATTCACCCCAGCGCTTTCCAACCATTTTCTGAGATCCATGATTTCATCGTTTTCAGCCAGAGGATCACACCCCATTATGCGATCTTTCCAAAGATGAGAGCGCTTGCCATTGCCTGGTATTTTATACATGTGGTTTTTGAAAAATTTACTACTTTTGCTGCATAGCCTCCATATCTGCGTGCTGTTGGCAGAATTGTCCAAGCGCATGTGCCTAAGAGCTTCATTATTTATGTATTTTGACCTGAGAGTTACACTCACTGGGTGAGAGGGGTCGTAGATCAGTTTCCAGAGAATCTTGCCTCCCAGCGCAGAGTTAACAAGGGAGGGGTCTCGGATGTTCAGCCCTCCCTCATCGATCGGCCTCTTAACAGTATCCCAGTTAACCAAATGTATTTTTTTTTCATTGCCTTTCCCGCCTTGCCATAAGAAATTCATAAGGAGAGTAGAGATCTGCTCCAAGACATTTTTTGGTGCCAGAAGAAAAGCAGCGTTATAAATTGGAAGAGCTGAGAGCTGATTTTTGATTAGGATAGCTTTGCCGCCTTTAGTTAACCAGAAGCCACCCCATGCAGTGATTTTAGATTTGATTTTACTGATAATGTCGTTCCAAAGGGACCTCTTTTTTACCCCAGGAGAGATAGGAAGTCCCAGGTACTTAAACCTGTCCCAATGAGCATGTCCTTTGAATCCGAGGATCTTCGCAATGTTTGATACCTCTTGTTGTTCAGAGTTCCAACTGAATATTTCGCTTTTTCTCTCGTTAACCAAAGCGCCAGAAACCCTGCAATAACTTCTCAGGACAGAATCAAATGCTTTCGCTATTCTGGACGAAGCACCTCCAAGGAGGAGGGAATCATCTGCGAAAAGAGAGTGGTTGAGGGGAGCTGAACCTGAGGACGGTTTGAGGCCCGGAAGGGAGCCTGCGTTTCTTTCAGCTGAGAGTTTTCTACTTAGGGAGTCCGCCATAATGATATACAGGAAGGGGGAGAGAGGGCATCCCTGCCTAATACCTCTCCGGGCTTGAAAGAAATTGGTAGGACGGCCATTGATGAGAGGGGCAATCCATGGGGAATCTATACAGGCTTTTATGAGCTGAACAAACTGCTGTGAGAAACCAAAAGAAAGCAGAACTTTACAGAGGAACCAACGATTTACTCTATCAAATGCATTTTCCATATCAAGTTTTATCACCATACCTTTCTCCCCGTGCTGTTTGCTGGAGTGGATGGTCTCCTGGACTTGAATAACATTATCCAAAATGTGTCTGCCTTCCACGAATCCACCTTGGGTGTTGGATATCAATCTTTTGAGCAGGGGCTTGATTCGGTTTGCGAAGAGTTTGGCTATAATTTTGTATGAAGCATTGCATAGCGAGATAGGCCTAAATCTTGCAAAAGAGTCTGGATTGGTATCCTTGGGAATTAAGGCAAGGTAGGTGGAGTTGGTACCTCCACCTATCTTAGCTCTTGCCATGAAACCTCTTATCATTTTGAGGAGGTCAGCTTTGATTATTCCCCAACATGACTTGTAAAAATGGATTGAGAATCCGTCAGGCCCCGGGGCCTTATCGGAATCCATGGACCAGATTACATTTATAACTTCCTCTTCAGTAATTGGACTACAAAGAGCTTCATTATCTTCAGGAGTAACAAGAGAAGGAATATTGGAGAGGAAGTCAACTGTTTCCTCTTCCGAGCCTTGAGCTCCATCGTTGTATAAGTTCCTGAAATGTATTTCAACAGCGTCTTTAACTTGGTGGAAGCCTTTGCGGATTTGGCCCTCCGTTGTTTTAATTTCAGCTATATGATTCCTAGACAATCTAGATCTGTATTGACGGTGGAAAAAAACAGTGTTCCGATCACCAGCCTTTAACCACAAGCTTCTAGATTTTAACCTCCAGTGTTCTTCTTCTGCTCGGAAGGATTTATAAGTGGATCGTTGGGCTTCTACTTCCTTATCCAAAAGTTTTGTTGTGATGTATTGATTTTCCATTACTGTTTGCAGGGAATGCAAGATCTGAACTGCCTCTCTTCTTTGATTAGTTGGAGTGGGTTCAGGCTTTTTTATCCAATCCTTCAACGCTTGTTTGGTGGCCTTCAGCTTTTGTTCCCAGACATAGCTAGTGGAGCCTGAGAAGGGTTTAGCCCAAGCTGCATCCACAGTTTCCATGAAGCCCGCTCTCTCAATCCAAAGTGGACTGAAGCGGAAGGGTATGGGACCTAGATCTTCTTCATCTTCCAGGAGGAGCTGGATTGGTTTATGGTCTGAAGTTAGCTTAGGCAGAATTTTTGTGGTGATGATCTTTTTATTCATCATTAGGGCGCTTTGAACGAAAAATCTATCCAGGCGGGCAGAGATGTGCTCCGGCCCAGTCCGGTTATTTGACCATGTATACAGCCCATGAACAGGAGTGAAATCCATGAGGTCCCAGCTCTGGGAGAGCTCCTCCACCGTGGCCAGCAAGGGGTCTCTCGAGCAGGAGCCACCCCTCTTCTCTTTTGATTTCAAAACTATATTAAGGTCTCCCTCTATAATAATGTTGCCAGGAGAGTTCTGCTCTAAAAAAGTAGAGAGAGAGGACCAGCATTCTCTTTTTTCAACGTAATTAACAGGGACATAGAGATTGAAAAGGGAGAAAGTCAACTTACTGGCTTTATGCATCAGTTCTGTGAAAATCCAATGCTGGGATTCATGGAAATTGTGGAGCTGAAAGGAGTTGTCAGCCCATAGAGTTGCTATCCCACCGGAAGTACCCCTGGCGCTGACTGCCTTTCCTGTACTTTTGTTCCACTTTGACTTACTGATATCTAGAAGGGCTAGCCCTTCTATTTTGGTCTCTTGGAGCATGAGGATATCTGAAGGTTCTGTTTTCATTAGGTCCTTGACTGCTTCTATTTTGGCGGGATTACCCAGTCCTCTGCAGTTCCAAGAGACAAGCTTCATTATTTGTTTAGAGGAGGGTTGGGACCTCCCTTGGAGGGCCTCGGTCTGGTGTTTCGTCCTATGGAAATTTCTATTGTGGCCTGACTTCCTTGTGTTATGAGCCTTTTGGCCTCTTCTTCTCTCTTTTCTTTACGGGATTTCCTTCTCGCTCTTTTAGATGGTCGCTCATATGTTTCGTCCTCTGAGGATCCTGAGCTTTCTACTACCTTTTTCCTTGTTGCCTCTGCATATGAGGGTTTGGTTGGGCTGTCTTGGATGACTTCGGTCTGCATAGCATTCCCACCTTCTTTGCTTGGGGGGGTGCTTTCTTCCTGCACCAGATTTATCTGTTCTGTGGCTACTGGATTGGGCTGTTCTGAGTCTGCTGGATTAATCTGATTGCTCGCTGTTCCTTTAGGATTTGATTCGTCTTCCTGTTTGGGCTTAGAACTGCTTGGAATCCCAGATGCATTACCTTTGCTGGCTCCTTTTTTTGGTTGAGTTGTTTTCTGGACTAAAGTCCATTGATCCCCATTTTGCTTGTCTGAGAGCTCTTCGGCCTTTTTCTTGCAGTGCTTGGCGAAGTGTCCGTGCCCATGACAGTGTCTACATTTAAAGGGGAGCTGCTCATAATCCAGTTCCTGCACATGCGTCCATCCTGCTACAGTGAGCTTGATTGCTTCAGGTAACCCCTCCTCAAGGTCAACTTCAACGCAAATACGGGCACAAGAATACTGGTCTTTCCTAGCAGCTTGGTCTATATATTTTCCCAGCGTGTTTCCGATGATCTCAAGTGACTTTTGGTTCCAGCAGTGGAGAGGCAGATGCGGGAGCCTCACCCAGACAGGGACAGCAGAGGGAACATCCTGGGAAGGGTCAAAGTCCGAGGACCATTTTTTCAGATACAGTCCCTGCGGTCCCATGAAGTATGGACCATTCCTGAAGATTAGGCTTCTGTCTTCCGGGTTTTCAAACACAAAGACAAAGAATCCTTTGCCAACAAAGTAGCTTTTGACGCCCTCCTTGATCAGGGGTAGCCAGTTTCTTTTTGTCCAGTCTTCAACTGACTTGGGGGAAGGCCACAGACCAGTAAACTGACCTATGAGGCCTCGCTCAGCCAGATTCAAAGCTGCTTTGCACGTCTCTTCATCAGGGAGAGCCACTGAGGGGATCATTTCCATATTTTTAATAAACTTCTGAAAGGACGCCGAGGGGGCACGCTTTGGACCAGCAGCTAGCATTGCATGAAATGCAAGCACTTCAGGAGGCGGGTCGGAGAGGGGGGTAGAGCCCCCGGAGGACTCCATATTCAAATAAGGGCGCCATTGAACTGAGCGCTAGATCGCAACAGCCACCGAGGCACACAGAGGGGCACCCAGCAGCACGACACCACCTCGCTCACAGGAAGAGGATCCAGCAGCAATCGAGCGCCAAGAGAAAGGAGCCCCAACGTAGGGCAAAGCACCCAACGCAGCACTAGGGCGCAGGCGCCGCGCGCAGAGGCAACAGAACACCGCGCAACCAAGGAAGGCGCCGCACAGGAGGAGCCCACCAAGGCGACCGGAAGGCCACGACCAACCTAGGGCCTCTGGCTCAGAGGAGAACCAGAGGCAGAGCAGGGCGGAGCAAAAAAATAATAATATTAATATATATTATTAATAAATATTATAATATTTATTAATAATATATATTAGCATATTAATAATATTAAACCCAAAAAAATAAGAAAATAATAAACTTTAAGAATTAATATATTAAACTCAATAGAGTAATAAAGCATATGAAACAATATTTAAAAACAAAAAACCTAAGAGATTAATAAACCCTAACAATTAATATTTTAAACTAAAGATATTAATAAACCCAAGGGATGACGTTGATCAATTATTCATATTATAAACCAAACGAACTAATAAACCCAAGGGTTTAATATTATAAACCAAAGGAATTGGTGAACCCAAGGGAAAACCATTACCCAAAAAATTATAAACGAAAGGAATTGGTGAACCGAAGGGAATTGATTGAAACATTGAAACAATTGTTGTCACAATGCGACGTTGGACCAACTATGACCATGGTTGGTCGTGGGTGATTTTCATATTGAGACAATATTTGTCAGAATCTGACATTTGATCATGGATGACATTGATCGATTATTCATATTATAAACCAAAAGAACTAATAAACTCAAGGGTTTAATATTAAACCAAAGCAATTGGTGAACCCAAGGGAATTGATTTAAACATTAAGACAATTGTTGTCACAATGCGACGTTGGACCAACTATGACCATGCTTGTCCATAGGTGATTTTCATATTGAGACAATATTTGTCAGAATGTGACATTTGATCTGGATGACATTGATCAATTATTCATATTATAAACCAAAAGAACTAATAAACCCAATGGTTTAATATTATAGACCCAAAGGAATTGGTGAACCCAAGAGCATTGATTTAAACATTGAGGCAATTGTTGTCACAATGCGACGTTGGACCAACTATGACCATGCTTAGGCATGGGTGACTTTCATATTGAGATAATATTTGTCAGAATGTGACATTTGATCATGGATGACATTGATCTATTATTCATATTATAAACCAAAAGAACTAAAAAATCCAAGGGTTTAATATTATAAACCAAAGGAATTGTTGAACCCAAGGGAAAACCATTACCAAAAAAATTATAAACCAAAGGAATTGGTGAACCCAAGGGAATTGATTTAAACATTGAGACAATTGTTGTCACAATGCGACGTTGGACCAACTATGACCATGGTTGGCCATGGGTGATTTTCATATTGAGACAATGTTTGTGAGAATGTGACATTTTATCATGGATGACATTGATCGATTATTCATATTATAAATAAAAAAAACTAATAAACCCAAGGGTTTAATATTATAAACCAAAGGAATTGGTGAACCCAAGGGAATTGATTTAAACATTGAGACAATTGTTGTCACAATGCACCGTTGGACCAACTATGACAATGGTTGGCCATGGGCGATTTTCATATTGAGACAATATTTCCCAGAATGTGACATTTGATCATGGATGACATTGATCGATTATTCATATTATAAACCAAAAGAACTAATAAACCCAAGGGTTTAATATTATAAACCGAAGCAATTGGTGAACCCAAGGGAAAACCATTACCCAAAAAATTATAAACCAAACGAATTGGTGAACCCAAGGGAATTGATTTAAACATTGAGACAAATGTTGTCACAATGCGACGTTGGACCAACTATGACCATGCTTGGCCATGGGTGATTTTCATATTGAGACAATGTTTATCAGAATGTGACATTTGATCATGGATGACATTGATCGATTATTCATATTATAACCAAAGGAATTGGCGAACCCAAGGGAAAACCATTACCCAACAAAGTGCAAACCAAAGGAATTGGTGAACCCAAGGGAATTGATTTAAACATTGAGACAATTGTTGTCAGAGTGCGACGTTGGACCAACTATGACCATGGTTGGCCATGGGTGATTTTCATATTGAGACAATATTTGTCGGAATGTGACATTTGATCATGGATGACATTGATCGATTATTCATATTATAAACCAAAAGAACTAATAAACCCAAGGGTTTAATATTATAAACCAAAGGAATTGGTGAACCCAAGGGAATTGTTTTAAACATTGAGACAATTGTTGTCACAATGCGATGTTGGACCAACTATGACCATGCTTGGCCATGGGTGATTTTCATATTGAGACAATATTTGTCAGAATGTGACATTTGATCATGGATCACATTGATAGATTATTCATATTATAAACCAAAAGAACTAATAAACCCAAGGGTATAATATTATAAACCAAAGGAATTGGTGAACCCAAGGGAAAACCATTACCCAACAAATTATAAACCAAAGGAATTGGTGAACCCAAGCGAATTGATTTAAACATTGAGACAATTGTTGTCACAATGCGACATTAGACCAACTACGACCATGGTTGGCCGTGGGTGATTGTCATATTGAGACAATGTTTGTCAGAATGTGACATTTGATCATGGATGACATTGATCGATTATTCATATTGTAAACCAAAAAAACTAATAAACCCAAGGGTTTAATATTATAAACCAAAGGAATTGGTGAACCTAAGGGAATTGATTTAAACATTGAGACAATTTTTGTCACAATGCGACGTTGGACCAACTATGACCATGGTTGGCCATGGGCGATTCTCATATTGAGACAATATTTTCCAGAATGTGACATTTGATCATGGATGACATTGATCGATTATTCATATTATAAACCAAAAGAACTAATAAACCCAAGGGTTTAATATTATAAACCAAAGGAATTGGTAAACCCAAGGGAAAACCATTACCCAACAAATTATAAACCAAAGGAATTGGTGAACCCAAGGGAATTTATTTAAACATTGAGACAATTGTTGTCAGAATGTGACGTTGGACCAACTATGACCATGCTTGGCCATGGGTGATTTTCATATTGAGACAATATTTTTCAGAATGTGACATTTGATCATGGATCACATTGATTGATTATTCATATTATAAACCAAAAGAACTAATAAACCGAAGGGTTTAGTATTATAAACCAAAGGAAATGGTGAACCCAAGGGAATTGATTTAAAAATTGAGACAATTGTTGTCACAATGCGACATTGGACCAACTACGACCATGGTTGGCCATGGGTGATTGTCATATTGAGACAATGTTTGTCATAATGTGACATTTGATCATGGATGACATTGATCGATTATTCATATTGTAAATAAAAAAAACTAATAAACCCAAGGGTTTAATATTATAAACCCAAGGAATTGGTGAACCTAAGGGAATTGATTTAAACATTGAGACAGTTGTTGTCACAATGTGATGTTGGACCAACTATGACCATGGTTGGCCATGGGCGATTTTCATATTGAGACAATATTTGCCAGAATGTGACATTTGATCATGGATGACATTGATCGATTATTCATATTATAAACCAAAAGAACAAATAAACCCAAGGGTTTAATATTATAAACCAAAGGAATTAGTGAACCCAAGGGAAAACCATTACCCAACAAATTATAAACCAAAGGAATTGGTGAACCTAAGGGAATTGATTTAAACATTGAGAATGCGATGTTGCACCGACTATGACCATGGTTGGCCATGCATGATTTTCATATTGAGACAATGTTTGTCAGAATGTGACATTTGATCATCAATGACATTGATCGATTATTCATATTATAAACCAAAGGAATTGGTGAACCCAAGGGAAAACCATTACCCAACAAATTATAAACCAAAGGAATTAGTGAACCCAAAGGAATTGATTTAAACATTGAGACAATTGTTGTCACAATGTGATGTTGGACCGACTATGACCATGGTTGGCCATGGGTGATTTTCATATTGAGACAATGTTTGTCAGAATGTGACATTTGACCATCGATGACATTGATCAATTATTCATATTATAAACCAAAGGAATTGGTGAACCCAAGGGAATTGATTTAAACATTGAGACAATTGTTGTCAGAGTGCGACGTTGGACCAACTATGACCATGGTTGGCCATGGATGATTTTCATATTGAGACAATATTTGTCAGAATGTGACATTTGATCATGGATGACATTGATCGATTATTCATATTATAAACCAAAAGAACTAATAAACCCAAGGGTTTAATATTATAAACCAAAGGAATTGGTGAACCCAAGGGAATTGATTTAAACTTTAAGACAATTCTTGTCACAATGCGACATTGGACCAACTATGACCATGGTTGGCCATGGGTGATTTTCATATTGAGACAATATTTGTCAGAATGTGACATTTGATCATGGATCACATTGATCGATTATTCATATTATAAACCAAAAGAACTAATAAACCCAAGGGTTTAATATTATAAACTAAAGGAATTGGTGAACCCAAGGGAATTGATTTAAACATTGAGACAATTGTTGTCACAATACGACATTGGACCAACTACGACCATGGTTGGCCATGGGTGATTTTCATATTGAGACAATGTTTGTCAGAATGTGACATTTGATCATGGATGACATTGATCGATTATTCATATTATAAACCAAAAAAACTAATAAACCCAGGGGTTTAATATTATAAACCAAAGGAATTGGTGAACCTAAGGGAATTGATTTAAACATTGAGACAATTGTTGTCACAATGCGACGTTGGACCAACTATTACCATGGTTGGCCATGGGCGATTTTCATATTGAGACAATATTTTCCAGAATGTGACATTTGATCATGAATGACATTGATCGATTATTCATATTATAAACTAAAAGAACTAATAAACCCAAGGGTTTAATATTATAAACCAAAGGAATTGGTGAACCCAAGGGAAAACCATTACCCAACAAATTATAAACCAAAGGAATTGGTGAACCCAAGAAATTGTTTTAAACATTGAGACAATTGTTGTCGAATAGAGAGCATTGCGGAAGAGCTGACCAAGGTTGGCCATGGGTGATTTTCATATTGAGACAATATTTGTCAGAATGTGACATTTGATCATGGATGACATTGATCGATTGTTCATATTATAAACCAAAAGAACTAATAAACCCAAGGGTTTAATATTATAAACCAAAGGAATTGGTGAACCCAAGGGAAAACCATTACCCAACAAATTATAAACCAAAGGAATTGGTGAACCCAAGGGAATTGATTTAAACATTGAGACAATTGTTGTCAGAATGCGACGTTGCACCGACTATGACCATGTTTGGCCATGGGTGATTTTCATATTGAGACAATGTTTGTCAAAATGTGACATTTTATCATCAATGACATTGATCGATTATCCATATTATAAACCAAAGGAATTGGTGAATCCAAGGGAAAACCATTACCAAAAAAATTATAAACCAAAGGAATTGGTGAACCCAAGGGAATTGATTTAAACATTGAGACAATTGTTGTCACAATGCGACGTTGGACCGACTATGACCATGGTTGGCCATGGGTGATTTTCATATTGAGACAATGTTTGTCGGTATGTGACATTTGATCATCGATGACATTGATCGATTATTCATATTATAAACCAAAGGAATTGGTGAACCCAAGGGAAAAACAGTACCCAACAAATTATAAACCAAAGGAATTTGTGAACCCAAGGGAATTAATTTAAACATTGAGACAATTGTTGTCCGCGATTGTGATTGGACAACTGACCATGGTTGGCCATGGGTATTCCTTAATGAGACAATGTTTGTTAGAATGTGACATTTGATCATGGATGACATTGATCAATTATTCATAAAAACCAAAAGAACTAATAAACCCAAAGGGTTTAATATTATAAACAAAGGAATTAGTGAACCCAAAGGAATTGATTTAAGCATTGAAGGCGATTGTTGTCACAATGCAACATTGGACCAACTATGACCATGGTTGGCCGGGGGTCATTTTCATATTGAGACAATGTTTGTCAGAATGTGTCATTTGATCATGGATGACATTGATTGATTATTCATATTATAAACCAAAAAAACTAATAAACCCAAGGGTTTAATATTATAAACCAAAGGAATTGGTGAACCCAAGGGAATTGATTTAAACATTGAGACAATTGTTGTCACAATGCGATGTTGGACCAAGTATGACCATGGTTGGCCATGGCTGATTTCATATTCAGACAATTTGATGATGGATGACATTGATCGATTATTCATATTATAAACCAAAAGAACTAATAAACCCAAGGGTTTAATATTATAAACCAAAGGAATTGGTGAACCCAAGAGAATTGATTTAAACATTGAGACAATTGTTGTCACAATGCGACGTTGGACCAACTACGACCATGGTTGGCCATGGGTGATTTTCATATTGAGACAATATTTGTCGAATGTGACATTTGATCATGGATGACATTGATTGATTATTGATATCATAAACCAAAAGAACTAATAAACCCAAGGGTTTAATATTAGAAACCAAAGGATTTCGTGAACCCAAGGGAGAAATATTAATAACCTAAGGGACCAATAAGGCGAAGGGAAAAATATTAAAAACACAATAGCTTAATTATCCCGAGGGAATATTAGTAATATAAACCAAAATAAATAATAAACTAAAGGGTTTAATATTCTAAATCAAATGAATTGGTGAACCTAAGGGAAAATTATAAAAAACCTAAAATGAAGTAAATTATTTACAACAATTTACATAATATGAGGTTAGCATGTTACTAATAGTAATAGTAATATTAATAGAAATAGAAATAAAAACAAAACATAAGGGGATGATCATCCCACAATTATTGTGGATATATTTATTTTTTTAATAGAAAGGAGTTATTATTAGTGTTACAATTTTTCTTAAATTATAAATTTCTTGTTAGAATCACTAGAGGAAATTTTCAAAAAAAATATGATTGATGGAGTGTTGAAATATTTTTTTTTTAAATGGATTAACACTATGAGGAAAATCCAAAACCTTGATAATAATAACTTAAATTTCCAAAATTTTAAACTGGATTTAGCTAAAATCTTACCAAATTTATCATTATCTTCTAAACAAAATTAGGACCTCACTAAAATACTCTCAAATATTCATATAAAATCTAGTTTTAGGAAAAATATTCTGATGTGCATAAGAGTAGGGCTTTTATTAGCATATTGAAATCATCAAAGAGATTTCCATAATATTTCATTCCTATTTATTTTTCCATTGTCAAATAATTCAAGGAACATGCATGCATGAGCAACTGGGTTGTATAATAATTTGTGAGGGGTTTATTATCACATAATATTATATATTTATAAATCAAGTTTAAGATAAATTAATTATATTAGTGTACTAATTTAATATCTGAGTAAGTATTTTAACTATACCTAAAACAAAAAGCTAATGGACAATTTCCTCACAAAACATCACATAAAAATTATAATAACCAATACTTTTATGATAAAAAATATTACATATTAATTAGAAGATTCTAAAAACTAATAATAGTTATTATTATTTTTTAAACAAATTTTTTTTTTTTTTTAAACAATTTTTTTTTTTTTTTTTAAGTTTAGATGGACTAAGTCAATTTTTTTGCAACCAAATGGAGAAGAAAAAGATAAAATGCCTTTCTGAAGGAAAAAATGAAAGTTGATATAAGTTGGTATTGAATTGTAATTTATTATTAAAAAAAATTATGCTTGCAATCAAGTCAAGACTCACAATACTTTGCAAAAAAAATAAAATATTATATCATTTAAGAATATAATTTTTATTTTCATTAAAAAAAAATATAACATTCTTTCTTCCAAACCATTCATCCAACATAAATCTAATTCAACCCTTTATTACTATTTATATTTATGTATATTTCTGAAAAGTACATATTACTATTATTCACTACTATTTATATTTATGAAACTACATATTACTATTATTTATATTTATGAAAGTAAATATTATGATGGTTGTTATTATCTATATTAAATTTTAATCAATATTGTATTTATGAAAGTACATATTATTATTATTTTTATTTATATTACTATTATTTATATTACTATTATTTATATTTATCAAAATAAATATTATGATAGTTTTTACTATCTATTTTAAAATTTAATCAATATGAAGGAATTTCATATATATCAAAATTGAATTTAATGAAAAAATAGCATTTATTCCTTTCAACCATCTACCCAAAATAAATTTAGTTAAGGTAATAAATCAAAATTAATCTAGTTAACTATTTCATTAAGCATTTACTATTAAATAAACCTATATCATTTTTCAAAATTTAACCAATTAACCATTTACAAATCACTTATTTCTATCAACAATCCATATAATTTATGCTATTTTGTTAGCAATATTATTATTGATAATATTAAATTGTATGTACTTTTTCCCATAAAAACAATGAAAAAATTGTAGCTTGATGATGTGCAAAGGAAAACAACTACGGGAATTAGTTAGTTTCCACTCGTCCAGACAGGGCCTCCTAAAGACGCCATAAAATTCCAATTTATTATCATATTCAACAACAACAACCGAACGTCATTATTGAATTGATTGAAGCAACTGCCATTTTGGTAGCAATAGTTTGGAACCCTGGAAATCTGTATCGTTCACTAAATTTGTCTGACAGGCTAGGGGTGGTTTTCCAATAATGTCAGAGTTGATTGAATTTGGCCAACGACCGAGAATTTTCATGATATCGATTTCTTGCACGTCCTGATATATACATACTAACGCATGTGATAATACCATATTTCGACTTGCTTGTTCGCACTGTAACATTTCCTAATTTTTTCATTATCTGGAATTAGGCAACCAACTGCTCCAATAACTTTTCTAACATGCCAAATTTATCTTCACACCAATATACAAAATTTATTCTCTTTCTAATCAGTATATACCCCGGACTTAAAAAAACATTTAACCAAATTGTAAAGAGGGATTTCGCGTTACAAATCTGGGCGCTGACGTCAGCCGAAATTGTGACGCGAAATCTCATTAAATCCGTCCTATAAAATTGTATCGGGTCCGGTTTGGGCCTGTTGACGCAATCATCTTTTGTGACCTGAAATCCAAATGAAATCCGCCCTAAAACATTTCGGGTCCGGATTTTTTTAACCTCACTCTCCGGAAGAGATGTTCATTCTTGCGTCGTTGTTTTCATTAGCGTTTGGTTTAAAAACAAGAAACAATACAGTTTGAATTGATGAATTATTTGATTTCTGATATGACGCATAGTAATGTTTACATATACAGTTTTCTGTATATTAAATAAATACGCGACCAATGCACATATTCACAAACAATTTAAGTAGAACAGATAACATAGGAATTAAGATGCAAAGACAAGATTGTCAATAATTACATGATATTGCGCATGGTTCAAATTATAAACAAAAAAATGCCAACACGCATGTAATATCATTAAACCAACATTGCAATATTCCTATACCACGAAGAATATTCTGCCGGGATCCTCTCCATTCATTTTTATTAAATTTAAAAACTCTGAGGCGTGTTCTGAAATACATAGCGTAAATATATTTTACCTTCATAAATTGTCAACAAATATTAATAATGGCTATGCATAGATTCATCCATATTCACTCTACAGTTAACCGTTTTCCTTCAACGTACGGAATGAATCAAGAAACGATGTTGCACACAACTCGTTTTCTTGACATTTCTTGATCGAATTTCCAATTCGTTACAAACAAAGAAACGATACAAATTGAATTTTTGTTACTTGATTCACGATATGATGCACTTATGTATATAGTTTTCTCTATACTAAATAAATATGCCACGGATATATAAATTCACAAGAAATTTAGTAAAGAAGAGATATCTTATGAATTAGGATGCAAATACGAGGATATCAATAAACGCATTAAACTGCGAACACAAAACTTTGACACGCTTGTATAACATCACTAAAACAACAGCTGAAGCACTAGTCATGAAAGAAATTAACAAAATAATATGCCATAAAGAACCATCATAATTTGAATCTGGAATATATTGAAGAATGAATCGGAGGCTTAAAGTTACGCGGCCAATATCAATAGCAATCTATACCCAAAAAGATCTAAATATTTACAGACTAATACTCTGGATGGATTATAATACAGACTAATATCCAGCAGCTGACGAGGCCTTTTCTCATGATATAATTGGTGAGTTGGTTATCTTCATTGGGTGACCAGAGTCCTTTTTTAGCTTTGGTTTGGAAGTAGCAGGGTTACTTCCTTCCACTTCCCATACGCCTTGTGCCTGCCCTATTTTGCACCTCATTTTCCCCAAGCTAATTTCTCTGACAAGTGAGTATGTTTTCTCAGCTTTGAACCTATAAAAACACAAAGGAATCTAAACAAAAAAATCCCTCAGCACTGGAAACGATTAGCTTAAAAAAGATCAACTCGTCTTAGTTTAGGATGGGATGATCTAATGAAAGATCGGGCAGTACTGAGCCCTCCAGAATTTCAACCATCATAGCCGTTACAGAGTCGTGTCATCCACGATTGTTCAGTAGCGTGATGTGATTGTGAGAATTTGAACCATCAATTAGGTGGCAAATCACAGCCGTTACAGATTCATGTCATCTGCGATGGTTCAGTAGCATGATGTGATTGTGAGAATTTGAACCATCAATTAGGTGGCAATTAAGTTTGAACTATCAGTTTTTAATCTAGATAGGTGGCAATTAATAAATGGTACAGTAAATTTTTAATCAAGATTTGTAAAAAAATAATTTAAGTACGGTTTAAACATGTGATTTATATATGCAAGGAAGTTAGTGGGGTAAATTTGATCCATTGATTGAGTGGCGATGACGAGAATATATTGGCATATTTCAATCTAGACCATCGGATGAAAAAAATTAATTAGCATAATCACTAATGAAGCGATTTCCGATAGGGGGCTACGCCTATCAGCGTAATTATTTTTTTATTATTATATCGAGTTTGGAATATGTCTTACAATTGTTTGTGTTTAGTTAAGAACTTATTTTCTTGAGATGTAAAGAAATAAGTTAAGTAGTAAAAAAATAAGTTAAGTGTCCAAGACCCAAAGACATGGAGAGCAATTAATTAATCATATTTTTATTATATATATATATATAATAAAACATATACGCTCCACATATCTCTCCTCCCTCCGACGACCTGCAGCGTAAGGAGCCCTGTAGCAGTGGAATTCTAGACTCCAGCCACCCTGATGACCCGGGCGATTCGAAATATGGTGGTTTTGCTGGCAGAGACGAACTTCAGGCGATGGCTGAAGACCCCTATGAGTATGGCTTCCGCATCGTAGAAGAAACACCATCTAACTCACATGATTCCTGAACACACATATACTCTCAGGATTTTGCCTCACAGTCGCTCGTCTAGGATTGATCATCTGCGTCTTTGTTTTATCAATTTACATACTCAAAACTTTGCTTCTATGTCTAATAGCCGGTTTCCCCTACGTGGGCGGATTTCTACTGTTTGTATGGCTCGGAACAAGGTAGTAGGTCTAGTTTTTGAAAATTTTTGGTTAGCCATAAGCTTTTTTGACAGATTGCTGCAACTCTGGGCAAGATATTTTGAGGCTGGGACCTCCATGTAAATTTTTTTTGTATCAATAATAGGAGTAGACAAATTCAGAAAAAAAAAGATTGATTTTTAATATTTTATAATATTCATAATAATTTTTAATATGATATATGCCTATAGGCCTATATCGACCACCTTTATTAAGGTGGTTGTGTTAGTTATTATTATTGTTTTTTCTTATATAGTGGAAAACCTATTATAATTTAGTTGTCAAGCTAACAATCAAACAACCATTATTGGTTTCTATCCACTAATGCGGACTCACTCATTACTATTATTCAAGGAAAATCATGCCACATAGAATTACCACACTAGTGATATGTCATAAGGCAAGCTTTCATTCCTACAGAATGCCTCTGGGTCTTGGACCTTTAACCTGCCTCTTTAGGAGAGAGGAGGATGAGCTCTAAAATCGTTTGTGCTTAGCTAAGAGCTCATCCTCCTCTCTCCTAAAGAGGCAGGTTAAAGGTCCAAGACCCAGAGACATTCTGTAGGAATGAAAGCTTGCCTTATGACATATCACTAGTGTGGTAATTCTATGTGGCATGATTTTCCTTGAATAATAGTAATGAGTGAGTCCGCATTAGTGGATAGAAACCAATAATGGTTGTTTGATTGTTAGCTTGACAACTAAATTATAATAGGTTTTCCACTATATAAGAAAAAACAATAATAATAACTAACACAACCACCTTAATAAAGGTGGTCGATATAGGCCTATAGGCATATATCATATTAAAAATTATTATGAATATTATAAAATATTAAAAATCAATATTTTTTTTTCTGAATTTGTCTACTCCTATTATTGATACAAAAAAAATTTACATGGAGGTCCCAGCCTCAAAAGATCTTGCCCAGAGTTGCAGCAATCTGTCAAAAAAGCTGATGGCTAACCAAAAATTTTCAAAAACTATACCTACTACCCTGTTCTGAGCCATACAAACAGTAGAAAGCCGCCCACGCAGGGGAAACCGGCTATTAGACATAGAAGCAAAGTTTTGAGTATGTAAATTGATAAAACAAAGACGTAGATGATCAATCCTAGATGAGCGACTGTGAGGAAAAAACCTGAGAGTATATGCGCGTTCAAGAATCATGTGAGTTAGATGGCATTTCTTCTACGATGCGGCAACCATACTCATAGGGGTCTTCAGCCATCGCCTGAAGTTCGTCTCTACCAGCAGAACCACCATGTTTCGAATCGCCCGGGTCATTAGGGTGGCTGGAGTCTGTAATTCCACTGCTACAGGGCTCCTTACGCTGCAGGCCGTTGGAGGGAGGAGAGAGATGTGGAGCGTTGATGTTCTTCTCCAGAGGCACTCCCGGAACCTGGACAGCCTCAGTCGCGGAGTCTTCATGAAATTCAAAGGTGATTTTGGCTATCATGGTGGAGTGACAGAGAGCACAGGGAATGCGGAGCTGGGTTGTATGGGACTGAACGGAGAGGGGAAGTGGAGAAACCAGGATGTGGGGGGAGCCCCGAGCAAAAGAATATTGCCCATACCCATGGCCTCGACCACTCCTGGTGGCTGGATAGTGGCCAGAGAGGTACTCCGAGGACTGGGAGGTCGAGCCAGAGGTGGAAGAAGAAGGCTGTCAGGTGACCTGCTCATGACTGGTGCCTCTCCTACACCTCATTCATTGACGGAGTCTAGGCATGATGCTGCGAGTTGGCAAGGTAATGGGAGAGTCAGTTGTGCGAAGGTTGGGAGCAGAGTCCACAGAGAAATGCAGGGGAGCACCAAAAGGCAGTGCCGAGACACAATCCGAAGGCGAATTGGACCAAAGCTTGCAGAAAGGGCTGTGAGTGAAGTGAATTCCCGGTATCAACTCAATGCAGCATGCAAGAGCACACCGCATCCCAGTACTAGTCCGAGAGCGAGGCTCTGCTGCAAATATGGAATAGCGCGAGTGCAGTGGAGAGGCCGAAATGAGCCTAGACTGGGGCGCCATAGTAGAAATGCAAGCGGGCTGGCATCGGAGGAAGAGCTACGTTATGGCATCATTGAAGTCTCTGGCAGGAATATAAATGCTATGCCTTGCACAGAGCTGTGTGGCGGTGGTATAAGTCCACACGCCAACCCACACCTATCCACGCGCCTTCATACTATGCGCTTCATACACCCACATCTAGGAGGCGTTGATCTTGTTGCACCAGAAGAGTGCAGTCTTGAATGAGTTGTGCATCATCAGAATTGTGCAAGGGGCCCGAGAAGAAAGGGAGTTGCTTATTAACTCCTTGATTAGCTAGATGGTCGGCCACTTTGTTAGTAGTACGCCTAATGTGCTTGAAGGTGATGGGGTGAGGGACGCTGAGCCATTCTTCAATTTGTTCTAGCCTACCAAGGAGATGCCAGCTCGATGCAATCTTTGTCGTAGGAGTGCTAGATTGAATTCGAATAACAGCTTCTATAAGAATTTGAGAGTCCCCTTCAACGTCCAGGGGGAAGAGGTTTTCTTTTTCAGCTAGAAAAATGATATGCCATAATCCTTCTAGCTCTGCCACATTGTTGGAGTCTCTTCCAAGCGAGCCATAATAAATGTTCTTAATAGAGCATTCATCATTTCGAAAAATGCCACCAAATTTGGCCAGACCGGGGTTACCCTTAGCCGCTCCATCAAAGTTCAATTTGAAAGAGAATGGTGAGGGTGGAGACCAATAGAGTGGAGAATCGATATGGATGGAGGGATTGGTCTAGATCGGAGCAGAAGGAGTGAGGTTGAGATTCCAACTTTCCAAGATGAGACATTCCAAAGGGGAGGAGGGCATATCAGAATCTTGCTAGTGTTTGAGAGCCATAGTTTCTTGGAGGCTTCGTTTGAGATGCAGCCATAGGATATCAGGAGGGGTGCTTTGATTTTTGAATATCCTCTTATTTCGCTCCTTCCATACTATCCAATAAACAAAACCCGGGATGAGAACCCAGAGAGAATTGAGAAAGTGACTGTGGAAGGACTGCAAAGGCCAATTCCGGATGGTATTGATAGTGTCTCCCATGCATCTACCAGTTCTTCTGTTGCAGATTGCAGTTCGCTCCGAGATTTGTGATGCTAATGGGCAGGTGTCCAGAAGATGCGGAATGGTTTTCGAATGAATATTGCAGTTGGGACATCTAGAAGGCCCAATGAAGCCGCGTTTTTGTAAATTGTCCCAAGTAAGGAGTCTTTGTTTGCTGAGAAGCCATAAGAAGGTTGAAACTTTAGGCCATATGCTAGATTGCCAAACTTGGTTCCACAGATTATCCTTCGGGGTCTGCCTGGGATAATAGAGCAGCTAGAAAGCTTCTTTGGTAGTGAAGTTTCCCTTAGGAGTATATCCCCAGCGCAACTTATCCATGTGATCGGAAACTTTTATTCTTCTGAGAGTGAGTTCTTGATCTATCTCCTAAAAAGTTTCCTCCTACCAATTTTCCTGCCATGTACCTACTGGTTTCCATTGTTGAAAGCCTTGAGAGGTCTGTTGCTACCAAAACTGATGGACTTGTGATTGATCATTTTGCTGGAGAGTTGCCTGCCATTTCGGTTTGTGAAAGAGAGTAGCTAGCTTGGGGAGTTGCTGCCAAGGGTCCTCCCAGAATCTCGCGGTGGTGCTAGAGTGAATTTCCAAAAAACTGTGCGCTTGGATGAAGGCATGATGTTGCCTGGTTGTGTTCCAAATTAACGATCCAGGGATAGTCGTGGTGATGCGAATGAGATCCTCCTGGGGTCTACCCAGAGCATATTTAGAATGCCAGAGACGGGCCTAGGGAGAGTGTGGTCCGGAGAGCCAATGCCACCATATGCATGCCCCCACAGTATTGTTACTTTGAATAGGATCTCGCAAACCAATCCCACCATCTAATTTTGGAAGGCAGACTTCAGACCATTTGACAAGAGCCCATTTTCTATTGAGACTCGAGGATCCCCATAGAAAATTTCTTTGAAGGTTGCGGATCTTTTTGAGAACCCATTTTGAGGCTGCCAGGATTGAAAAAAGATATAAAGGCATGGCTTGGAGAACTGATTTGATGAGGATGAGCCTGCTGGCGATGTTGAGCGAGCGATAAGTCCAAGAAGAGAGCCTTGCTTCTAATTTGTTAAGAAGAATTCTCTAGGAAGAGTGTTTGATGGCGGAGTCTATGAGGGGGGCTCCAAGATACTTCGAGGGAAGCACAACAATCGTAAAGCCCAGAATCCTTGCAATGTTGCATTGGGTGATGATGGAAGTATGGAAGAAGAAAAGTTGTGATTTTGAGGCATTTATGGTGGTGGCCGAGGCTACTGAGAAGAGGTCCAGCAAGGACTTGAAGGCCGAGGCTTCTTGGATAGAGGGATGACCGAATAGCATATTATCATCCACGAACTGTTGATGAGAAATGGGGGGGTGATCATGTAGAGAAATGCCTTTGACAGAATTGGAAGAAACAACGTGATGGATAAGTCAACTTAGACCCTCTGCCATGAGAGCGAAGAGAAAAGGGGACAGAGGGTCCCCCTATCGAATACTGCGAGAGGAATGGAAAGGCGCTGAAGGAGAACCATTGAGAAGGATGGAAAAGCTAGGGGAAGAGATGAGGTTCATGAGCCAACGAGTCTAAGTAGCACTCAAACCGAAGGCCAAGAGAATTTGATTGGTGTAGGTCCAGCTTAGTTTTTCAAATGCTTTGGAAAGGTCTAGATTGAGAATCATACCTGGTTTCTTTAGGAGCATTAGTGAATGTATCACTTCATGTGAGAGGATGATTCCATCCAGGATCTGACGCCCTTCCACATAGCCCATCTGCTCAGGTGAGATGAGAAGAGGGAGAAGAGGCTTTAGCATGTTGGCAACGACTTTTGAAATGAGTTTGTAGATAACATTACAGAGCGCAATGGCCGATATTTGTTCGGAGTGCTGGAGTCCTCTTCTTTGGGAATGAGAGTGATGAAGGTTGTATTTAGAGGGAAGAAGCTAGTGCATTGACCGAGATTCTTCCACAAGCTCCCATACTTCTGATTTGATCAGCTCCCAGAATGCATGAAAAAATTTTGCAGTGAACCCATCAGGGCCAGGCGCTTTTCCATCTTTGAGTTGTGCCATGGCTTCCTCCACTTCTTGGAGAGTGACTGGCCTGAGAAGCATGCTGTTATGTTCTGTAGTGATGATTTTTGGAATGTGTTGCGTGAAAGTGTGTATGGCTTGAATCTTGTCTCCTTGGTATTCATGCAGTATGTCCTGAAAGTATTCTTTGAATTCATGTTCAACCTCTTCATGGACCTCGAGTCTGTCTCCTTGCCGATTGTTGACAAAAGCAACGTTATTGTGCATTCGTCGTTGAATGGTAGACCTGTGAAAAAATTTGGTATTTTTCTCTCCATCCTTCAGCCATCTGATCCTAGATTTCTGACGCCACAAGGTCTCTTCTTGTTGCCTCCTTTCTTCTATTTTGGTGAGGATTTCTTGCTCCTGTCGGTCGTACGCATCCGATTGTCCCTCAGAAATGATGCATTGTTGCAGGGTGCTCATTTTCTGCTCAAGTTCTTTTTTATGGGCAAAGATGTTGCCGAACTGTGAACGATTCCAAGATTTGAGAGCGTTCTTGAGGTACTTGAGGTTTTCTTGGAACTAATACATCTTAGCTTCTGCCAGAGGAGTGTAGGAGTGCCATGCATCAATGACCAATTCTTTGAAGTTTTTATGAGAGAACCAGAACGATTCGAAGCAGAAGGGTCGATTGCATATTGATCCAGGATGAGTCCACTGCAACATTATAGGCCAATGATCTGAGCCAGCTTGAGGCAAGATGGAGGTTTGGAAATCCCCGCCAAGATGAATTGCATTATCAGACATTAGGAAACAATCTAGCCGAGAGGCAATATGCTGAGTGCCCTTACGCTTGTTGGTCCATGTGTATATTCCATTGGAAGTTTGAAGATCCATAAGCAGATTACTGTGAATGAACTCTTTGAAACTGGTACTATCCTCCTCCAACCTGGTTCGGCCCCCAAATTTTTCCTCCAGAGTTGTAATCAAGTTAAATTCACCCCCGTAGATCCATAAGGGGAAGATCCTAACAAAGTTAAGCTCTGTAAGAGTATTCAGCAATTCCATTTTTTTGTGTGGGTCTTGAGGAAAATATGCATTGGTGAGGTGGCCATGTGTGTTGGTCCCCACTAAATGGAAAGAAGTTTGAATAAAATAATCAGAGGCATGAAAGTCATAGAGGGTAAGAACCTGAGGATTCCAAATGATGGCGAGACCTCCGGGTGCTCCTGAGGCGTCTACTAAAACTGAGAGGGATCCAGACCAATATTTGTTCAGGATCTTTTCTAGAGTAGTGTTGTTTCATTTTGTTTCTTGCAGATAGACTATGGAGGGCTTATCTTACTGAATCATGTTTTTTAACATTCGGTGTTTCGCTGGGCTATTGAGCCCCCTCACATTCCATGAAATGAGCTTCATGAGGAACTGTGGGGAAGAGTCTTATAGAACTTGGTCAGCTTGAGGAACCTCCCAGATTCCACAAGCATTTCTCCGACAATGATGGTCCGCTGCAGATATGTTTTGCGCCCCTGTTTCTTGGATTCTTTCAATATTTTTTTCCCGTCCCAGAGACTTCCAGCTTGAATGCCAAGGGATTTTCTTTGCTGTGATCTCGATAAAACCACTTCCAGGTTGTCTATTTGTCGAGGATATATTGTACTGAAGTCGCGCTGATGACAAGTTTTTTCTAGGTTGAGTATATCCAAATCACCTAAATATATACTCTCTGGTTCTTCTTCCATGTGAGACAGCATGTTCTGATCTGCATTGTCCTGACTGTGCTGGGTTCTGAAAGCTGTGTTGTTATCGATCTCCATGAGTGCATCTTTGAGTACCAGCTCTTTCTCAATATTGTGAGAGGAGGTGGAGGCGACAGAGTTGGTGTTGGCGTGAACAGGGGTGGTGGGAGTGGGAAGAGGAGTTGTAGGTAAACGGGGCGGATCAGATGAGGGGGCCTGAGTGTGGAGATCCTCCAAGTCATTTTGCGTGGCCAAAACTTCAAAGTTGTTTCTCAGATCGGGTTTATTAGGTGCCTCTGAGGAAATAGGGGTTTTCTTGGAGTGCCTCTGTCGATTAGTGACCTTTGTAAATCCATCATCATCTTTGCTGTGCTCAAAGGTGGGGGTTTTTTTCTATTGATTCAGTGGGAAATCACAGTATAGGTGATCGTGTTCATGACATTTCCTGTAGCGGAAGGGGACATGCTCGTAGTCTATAGTTTTAACCCACTCGAAATCATCATGAAATAGTCTTATTGAGTCCGTGAGAGCCTTGGCCAAATGCATATAAACACAGATCCAGGCGTAGGAGGTATATCGCCGGAGTTTAGTTTCCTCCGCAACTTTAATGAACTCTCCCAAACCGTTACCGATGTCCTTTAAGGTCTCTTCATCCCAGTATTCCTGTGGTAAGGAGTACATGCGGATCCAGACTGGTGCCCAGTTGAAGTCCTCTTTGTCTGGATTGAATATTTCTTTCCAGTCTCAGAGATAAAGGCCGGCAGAGTTGAAGAAATACTAGCCTTCCTTAAAGATGCGATTCCTGTCCTCCAGACAGTTGAAAATAGCAGGGAAGAAACCTTTGGGGCCAAGTTGCAGGGTTACCTGTCCTTTAGGCTTCCACTTGGAGAGTATCCATCCTTGCAAAGCTTTTTCGGTTGGCCGTAGGCCAATAAAATTTCCAATGAGGGCGTGATCCTTCATAAATTGAATATGCCCATTGATTCGATGGCTGGGGAGGTCTATTTTGATTCTTTCTGCAGATTTTTGGATGCAGGTGGTAGAGGACGCTTTTGGTTGTGTCGTAGAGGCGATCTTCTCTGTATTCTTGTCTTTAGTGGCCGCAGAGCCTGAAGCGGCTTCACCAGAGACGTCAGTAGCTAGAACATGGACAGCGACAGCCTGCGGGGTCGGGCCGGAGGTGGCAATATTGTCTGCAGCAGCAGAGTTGTCAAAAGAAGGGGTGTGGAGAGGAGGGGGAGCCGAGCCCGCCCCTCCAGAGGCTGGATTCATGGAGACGCGGCAGTAGAGAAGCCAAGGGGCACCAGGCTTCGAAACAATGTACAAGATGGAGGGGGATTCAGGGTTTGCGCAGGAGGAGCAGGAACCCTACCATCAGAAAATCATTCATCTTCTAGTCATGGAGTCTCAAACTATTAAAGTTGTACTAAAATTCATTAAAAATCAATATTAATATTATTAAAATTAGTAATATATATATATATATATATATATATATTATCATTATTATTATTATTATAAAAATATGAATAATAAATAATAATTAAAATATTTTAATAAATATAAATAAAAGTATTTTAATAATGATTAAAATTATTATTAATATCCCTAATGGGAGTGAGAATCTCGGAGCACATGGAAATCGAGTCCCATGATCGTTAATAGTTGGCGTGTCGATGGAGGATTGGCCTCCCAGTTCTTTCATTTGAACTAGTGCAACGATAAGTGTAATGGCAATGGTTATTGTGATCATGTGAACTCATGTCTCATCTTGGCGAATGTGGACGATGAAAGGTTAACAGGCAAGATGGATATGCATGACGAGACACGCATATCTGTTTCATTCATATGTTGGGCTCCTGGTTGGTATCCTGCACGTAAGTGCAAGAGACGATGATGGGGTTTCACTGACGGGTGGTGGCATCCAACATTCTCCTACAACTCTTGGTGTCATGAATTCATCAACATTTTTCTCCAAAGGCACCCCAGGTTTTATTGTGATTGCATTGTATAGCTGCTGGTAACTAGGGGAACTTGTTATTTCAGTCTTCTGTGGTTTTTAGTATGTGCAAGTAGTCGGTCTACTGGAGAAGCCTGGACGTGTTATAGAAGGAGGTGTTGTTGGGGGTGGTGATGTTTCTGTGGGGGATTCTCCACTTTTGGTGCTTGGTATGGAAATTGGCGTCCCAGGTGGTTTTATGGGCATTTCTTAGTGTGCGGTGGTGACATAGGAGTCACCCTTTTGGAGTGCACGGTGTTGGCAACTTGGTGTGGGTTTTGCGAGGCTTCTTAGGGAGCGTTGGCCTAGGGCGTGTGTCTTCTAACTTCCCATACTCATGTTGGTCACGTTCTTGTCGAGGTTCTCAACTGGTGGCAAGGAGGCATCTGGGTCGTAGTGCATGGTCTTCTGAGAAGAATTTAGGGTGTAGGGAGAGTTGGTTCTTGGGTGTGGAGGCCAAGGAAAATTACAGCAGGTCAGAATCTGAAAACTATTGGGGGATTTGGATCTCTTGGTCTGAGCAATATGTGACCTTCCTCACATCATGGGCGCTCCTCCCCCTAGGCCAAACCAAGCTTTTCGAGTCATAGGGACTAGGTGAGGTTTGCTCCTTCATAAGTTATGGCAATGGTGGCAGCTGGGGCGTGTCGGGGTGTCAAGACTGTCGGTCATTCCTGGATTGCATGTGCTAGAATGCGTGGCGGTCATGGTGGAGGAAAATAGGCCTCCCGTGGCAATGGAAGTGTGAGGCAGTAGCAATCGCAGCATCAGGGTGGAAGACAGCAAGGAGGAACAACTAACTGGGGTTTGATAGGTGTGTAGCTCCGAGATTCAACATTGTTGTCTGGAAACTATTGAAAAAACAAAATATAAAAAAAATCATGCAATACCTCATGAGGTTCCCTCTCCATTTGCTCACCTGCTACAACTTCCCCCATGGGAACATCTCCAACAGTAAACTGTACAATATACATGTACAGTTATATATATATATATATATATATATATATATATATATATATATATATATATATATATATATATATATATATAGATAGATATATATTAAAAAATTTCAGATGAAAATGCACATGTGTACATATATAAATGTATTTTCAATAATATTAAAAAAAAAGTTAGAAAACTTGTTCAAATGGTTGAAATGGTGTGGATGTTCCTATCTCAAATCCTGAAGTCAAACTGGATTAAGAAATCTTCTATAGAAACCTAAAATTCAAAATTTTAAAAGTATAAAATAACCCTAGAATCGAAAGATCTCATATTATAATAAAACTTAAATAAACGTCGATTTATAAATTATAACTTTTAAAAATATATATATATATATATATATATATATATATATATATATATATATATATATATATATATATATATATATATATATATATATTTAAAAGTGAAAAATTGAATACTTCTGCAGGTGAATTTGGGACATCTCCTAAGAGAGGCTCCAAAATAAAATCTCCAAAAACCTAAAATTCAAAAAATTTAAAATAACTCAAGATATAGATATATATATATCTCAATTTTTAATGGAACTTTTTGAGATGGAATATATATATAACTTAAACATAAATTTTAAAAGTGAAAAATTGTCCATACTTGTTGTGGATGTGGCACATCTCCTAAGGAAGTAGAAGGTACATATCCCAAGGAAGAAGACGGTACCGCCATCCCAAAAACATCGGACATAATCAGAATCTGTTAAAACGTTTTATTATTATATATGTACATGTACATGTGTGCACAATTATTTATTTCAAAAATATCAATTAAAAAACACTAACATTTGTCAACATATCTTGATGGTGAGACCCATCTTCATTGTTTGAACCAGAGGCCCCGAACGTGATATTAACATTTTCGTTATTCATCATGCGTGAAAACTAAAAATCATGTTTTAACATATAATGATACATTTTTGTTATATTAATGTACATACAAATAAATCTATACATGTAAATACACATGTATTTATTACAAATTGTACACATGTATGTGTTAAAATAATTGAACCCTAAGGTCATTAACACATACCGTTCCCGTGCCCTCTTCCTCATGAAGAATTATGTCTTTCCAACCATTGCGACAATTCTTTGCATATATTCTAAGATGTTCAACATTCATGTTGTCAATCTCTTCATCTGTACAATACAAAAAATTGGCACATGCATTCTCACGTGCTCTTTGTCAATTTAGACAAACATCGACTCCACCCAATCCGTTGTGAAAATTGTCGATGATGACATCCCTTGCTTCTCGACTTATTTGAGAAATCGCATCCATCTTTGACCGCAAAGTTTTGACCCGAAAAGGTCGACTCACAAATGGTGGCTCAGGACGAGGCAACTCCACATCTCGCCTAGCGCCCCTACGGTCACACAATCAACCTTTTCCTGGACCAAAAAATTCTGACGGAAGGTCATTGTAATTGGGTTTCATTTCCAAAAAAAATTCTTCGTAAAACAATTTTTCAAAATAAAAAAGGAACCTCGTCGTTCCATGGGAGCCTTCCATAGGATGAAAGGTGCCTATCATACAAATAGTGAGCTATATCGGGGTGCTTGAAATATTGCACCTTCAGCATTTTTATTTTTGGCCCTTCCTTGAAATTAAACATTGACTTCACCATTTCTTTTGTAGCTCTTTGTTTTACATCCTCCCATTTATCGGGACCCATTACTGTTTCCTTTCTCTTTCTCGTGACTTCTACAAATGTATTAGTCATTGGCCCAAGATTTTTGTACACATTTACTAGTTCGCCCAATGAATTGGTAACTATTTCGAGGCTTTGTCGACTCTCAGTAGGTAGAGTCAAAGCCACGAGATGTCTCTGCAATTTTGCATGAAGTTGTTGACACCTTTCTAAGGTGCATTGCGCCATGTTTCTTTCCCATGGTATATCAGAAATGTCGGCCGGATAAGTTGTGGTGGGTAGACAACCTTCTTCTTGAATGTAGCGTTCCACCCTGCGTCTATTTTGACCAAAATTTGGAACATTTTCAGCCTCTGCATCAATATATATAAAATTTTATATATTAGAAAAAACACATGTAAAAAAATTTGTACAAATTCAATGAAAAAAATATTGAAATAGATGGCAACCTCGACGTGGTTGGCTAGCATCTTCTCCACCCTGAAATTGTTGAGAACCAGAACGACCCTACTGAGAACCAGCACCACCAGCTGTTGATTGGCCTCCAGGGGAATAAATATCACCACCTTCACGCAACCTGCTACCACTTATTGATGGCCCTCTAAGGGGATTTGAACCACCACCAACCTCTCGAGAGGAGAGATATGTTTCATAAACAAATACGAATTTATAATCAATTGAAAAATACATGTATACATATAAATACAAGTGTACATATTCATTGATTAAATTGTGTTAAAACCATATCACGACTGGGTGAAACATGGGCATCCATGGATGGAGTAGAGACCCTTCTCTTCTTATTAGCTCCTAAAAAATAAAAAATGAAACTTATTAACAACTAATTTAACTCACAAAGTTGATAAAAAATCAATTCCATATGTACACACATGTATGGAGATTTAAGATTATATTTAAATTTACCATGAACAACTCTCGATCCCCGATCCCCCCCTCTCGTAGAGATATGAGATTTTGTTGATCTTCGTCGTTGATCCTCCATGATATATATATCTACGGTGGAAATTTACAATTATTTTTTTAAATAACTAATTTAAATTAAATTCAAAATAAATTTCAAAAAATTAATGTAATTTAGTGTAAACAAATTATGTAAAACACAACTTTCAAAGCACTAATTGATGTGTGAAACTCAATTTAAGAAAAAAAAAGTTATAAAAATGATAATTTCACCAAATTGTGTTTTACATGGTGGGAGCACACTTGGTATAAAATTGAAAAAAATACATTGTCATTAAAAAAGTAGTGAAACTCCATTTAAACAAAATCCGTTTAAACAAAAATTTGTTGAAGTCCCCGCATTTTAATTTCATAAAAATGTGAAGTTCACCACTTGTTGCAAATGTGAAGTTCACCAAGTTGCGCTTTACATGGTGTGGTGGGAGCACACTTGGTATATAATTGAAAAAAGAACATGGTCATTAAAAAAGATGCATTTATAAGTACACAACACACACATATCCAAGATATGTTACAATGTCGATCAATAAATTTTGAAGGAGAGCGTCTCAACACTAATTCATCTTTGAGAGATGAATCTTGAATTTTTGAAGAAGAGCATCTCAAAACTAATTCATCTTTGAGAGATGAATCTTGAATTTTTGAAGAAGAGTGTCTAAAAACTAATTCATCTTTGAGAGATGAATCTTGCATTGACATTTCCCCTTATAATTCTAATTCATCTATTAATTCATATTTGATAGATGAATCCTGAATTTGCATTTCCCCATGTAATAAATCAGGAGACATCTTATTCACATTTTTACAATGCCTTATACTAAAAAATTGAAATTGGCTAACAATATTGTTTGCTATTCCATGCAGTTCTTTTAGCCTCTCCTTCTTAACTTGGTACATGCCATTCATCTGGTTGCACACAAGTTCAGAATTGGTGTAAAATACAATTCCATTTGATCCATACTCCATCGTTGTTCCCAAGCCTTCTATCAATCCAATATAATATGCCTTGTTGTTTGTTGTTCTTCTCAGTATATTCATTTTCTTTTGGAGGACTTTGCTAGTTGTAATATTGGAAAGCACATATGTAATCACTGCTTTCCCTAGATTAGGATAGCAAGAAACTTCTATGCATAATTTCCATTTTTCAACCATATTTAATGGTTTTCTTATCCCTAAAAAAAAAAAAAATTCAATAAAAATATATGTATTAAATTGACATTTATTGCAAATGCATAGGAGAAATAAAAAACTTATATTTAGATCTATTCTAGAGATTGACTGTAGGGGCATTTACTAAATATGTCACCTTTCATAAAAGATGAGATCCAAAGGCTACCTAGCCCTTTACAGACTCTGCTTATAGAATTACCATGGATATGAAAATGAAAAACTTCTAATTAAATCTATTCTAGAGATTGAATGTAGGGGCATTTACTCTTAGTTTAAAACCTATGTTTTGTATCAAATCACTTTTGGTTTCAATGGGAAACTTTTATGGATAATTTGTGTTTTACATGTTGAATATAAAAGGTTTTTTCTCTCTCATTGTTTGAGACCATGGATATGAAAATGAAAAACTATATACTTGGTTAAAACCTATGTTTTGTATCAAATTAATTTTTGTTTCTAAATACTATATACATGTTGACTGTAGGGGCATTTAGATCTATTCCATAGATTGATTGTAGGGGCATTTACTAGATATGTCACCTTTCATAAAAGATGAGATCCAGAGGCTACCTAGCCCTTTACAGACTCTGCCTATAGAACTACCATGGATATGAAAATTAAAAACTTCTAATTAGATCTATTCTAGAGATTGAATGTAGGGGAATTTACTAGATTAGGTTAAAACCTATGTTTTGCATCAAATCACTTTTGGTTTCAATGAGAAACTTTTATGGCTAATTTGTGTTTTACATGTTGAGTATAAAATGTTTTTTCTCTCTTATTGTTTGATACCATGGATATAAAAATAAAAAACTATATACTTGGTTAAAACCTATGTTTTGTATCAAAATACTTTTTGTTTCTAAATACTAAATACATGTTGACTGTAGGGGCATTTACTGTAGGGGCATTTAGATCTATTCCAGAGATTGATTGTAGGGGCATTTACTAGATATGTCACCTTTCATAAAAGATGAGATCCAGAGGCTACTTGGCCATTTACAGAGTCTGCCTATAGAACTACCATGGATATGAAAATGAAAAACTTCTAATTATAGATCTATTCTAAAGATTGAATGTAGGGGCATTTACTAGATTAGGTTAAAACCTATATGTTTTGTATCAAATCACTTTTGGTTTCAATGGAAAACTTTTATGGCTATTTTTTGTTGTAAATACATTTAATATAAAAGGTTTTTTCTATTTCATTGTTTGAGACCATGGATATGAAAATGAAAAACTATATACTTGGTTAAAAACTGTGTTTTGTATCAAATTACTTTTTGTTTCTAAATACTATATACATGTTGACTGTAGGGGCATTTAGATCTATTCCAGAGATTGATTGTAGGGGCATTTACTAGGTATGTCACCTTTCATAAAAGATGAGATCCAGAGGCTACCTGGCCTTTTACAGACTCTGCCTATAGAACTGCCATGGATATGAAAATGAAAAACTTCTAATTATATCTATTCTAAAGATTGAATGTAGGGGCATTTACTAGGTTTTGTTCTCTCTCATTGTTTGAGACCATGGATATGAAAATGAAAAACTTATATTTCGATCTATTCTAGAGATATGACTCATTTTTGTTTTACATACATTGAATATAAAAGGTTTTTTCTCTCATTGTTTGAGATCATGGATATGAAAATGAAAAACTTCAAGATATTTAAAACTATTCGAGAGATTGATTGACTTGTAGGGGCATTTACTCTTAGGTTAAAACCTATGTTTTGTATAAAATCAATTATGGTTTCAATGGGAAACTTTTATGGTTAATTCAAGTGTTTTACATGTTGAATATAAAAGGTTTTTTTCTATCTCATTGTTTGATACCATGGATATGAAAATGAAAAACTTCTATCAAGATCTATTCTAGAGATATGGCTAATTTGTGTTTTACATAAATTGAATATAAAAGGTTTTTTTCTCTCTCATTGTTTGAGACCATGGATATGAAAATGAAAAAATTCTATTTAAATCTATTCTAGAGATGTGGCTAATTTTTGTTTTACATACATTGAATATAAAAGGTTTTTTCTCTCATTGTTTGAGACCATGGATATGAAAATGAAAAACTTCTATATTTAAAACTATTCCAGATGTGGCTAATTTGTGTTTTACATACATTGAATATAAAAGGTTTTTTCTCTCATTGTTGAGACCATGGATATGAAATGAAAAACTTCTATATATTGAAAACTATTCCAGAGATTGATTGACTGTAGGGGCATTTACTCTTAGGTTAAAACCTATGTTTTGTATCAAATCACTTTTGGTTTCAATGGAAAATTTTTATGGCTAATTTGTGTTTTACATGTTGAATATAAATGGTTTTTTTCTCTCTCATTATTTGATACGATGGATATGAAAATGAAAAAATTCTATATTTAAAACTATTCCAGAGATTGATTGACTGTAGGGGCATTTACTCTTAGGTTAAAACCTATCTTTTGTATCAAATCACTTTTGGTTTCAATGGGAAACTTTTATGGCTAAATTGTGTTTTACATGTTGAATATAAAATGTTTTTTTCTCTCTTATTGTTTGAGAACATGGATATGAAAATGAAAAACTTCTATTTAGATCTATTCTAGAGATGTGGCTAGTTTGTGTTTTACATACATTGAATATAAAAGGTTTTTTTTCTCATTGTTTGAGACCATGGATATGAAAATGAAAAACTTCTATTTAAAACTATTCCAGAGATTGACTATAGGGGAATTTCCTTTAGGTTAAAACCTATTTTTTGTATCAAATCACTTTTGGTTTCAATGGGAAACTTTTATGGCTAATTTGTGTTTTACATGTTGAATATAAAAGGTTTTTTTCTCTCTCATTGTTTGAGACCATGGATATGAAAATGAAAAACTTCTATTTAGATCTATTCAAGAGATATGGCTAATTTGTGTTTTAAATGTTGAATATAAAAGGTTTTTTCTCTCTCATTGTTTGAGAGGTCATGGATATGAAAATGAAAAAATTATATTTAAAACTATTCCAAAGATTGACTGTAGGGGCATTTACTCTTAGGTTAAAACCTATGTTTTGTATCAAATCACTTATGGTTTCAATGGAAAACTTTTATGGATAATTTGTGTTTTAAATGTTGAATATAAAAGGTTTTTTTTTCTCTCTCATTGTTTGAGACCATGGATATGAAAATGAAAGACTTCTATTTAGATCTATTCTAGAGATGTGGTTAATTTGTGTTTTACATACATTGAATATAAAAGGTTTTTTCTCTCATTGTTTGAGACCATGGATATGAAAATGAAAAGCTTCTATATATTTAAAACTATTCCAGAGATTGATTGATTGTAGGGGCATTTACTCTTAGGTTAAAACCTATGTTTTGTATCAAATCACTTTTTGTTTCAATGCGAAAGTTTAATGGCTAATTTGTGTTTTACATGTTGAATATAAAGGTTTTTTTCTCTCTCATTGTTTGAGACCATGGATATGAAAATGAAAAACTTCTATTTAGATATATTCTAGAGATGTGGCTAATTTGTGTTTTACATACATCGAATATAAAAGGTTTTTTCTCTCATTCTTTGAGACCATGGATATGAAAATGAAAAACTTCTATTTAAAACTATTCCAAAGATTGAATGTAGGGGCATTTACTAAGGTTAAAACCTATGTTTTGTATCAAATCACTTTTGGTTTCAATGGGAAACCTGTATGGCTAATTTGTGTTTTACATGTTGAATATAAAATGTTTTTTCTCTCTCTCTCCTTGTTTGAGACCATGGATATGAAAATAAAAAAATTCTATGTATTTAAAACTATTCCAGAGATTGATTGACTATAGGGGCGTTTACTCTTAGGTTAAAACCTATGTTTTGTATCAAATCACTTTTGGTTTCAATGGGAAACTTCAATGGCTAATTTGTGTTTTACATGTTAGATATAAAAGGTTTTTTTCTCTCTCATTGTTTGAGACCATGGATATGAAAATGAAAACCTTCTATTTAGATATATTCTAGAGATGTGGCTAATTTTTGTTTTACATACATCGAATATAAAAGGTTTTTTCTCTCATTGTTTTAGACCATGGATATGAAAATGAAAAGCTTCTATTTAAAACTATTCCAGAGATTGATTGACTGTAGGGGCATTTACTCTTAGGTTAAAACCTATGTTTTGTATCAAATCACTTTTAGTTTCAATGGGAAACTTTAATGGCTAATTTGTGTTTTACATGTTGAATATAAAAGGTTTTTTTCTCTCTCATTGTTTGAGACCATGGATATGAAAATGAAAAACTTCTATTTAGTTCTATTCTAGAGATGTGGCTAATTTGTGTTTTACATACATCGAATATAAAAGGTTTTTTCTCTCATTGTTCAAGACCATGGATATGAAAATGAAAAACTTCTTTTTAAAACTATTCTAGAGATTGACTGTAGGGGCATTTACTAAGGTTAAAACATATGTTTTGTATCAAATCACTTTTGGTTTCAATGGGAAACCTGTATGGCTAATTTGTGTTTTACATGTTGAATATAAGAGGTTTTTTCTCTCTCTCATTGTTTGAGACCATGGATATGAAAATGAAAAACTTCTATATATTTAAAAATATTCCAGGGATTGATTGACTGTAGGGGCATTTACTCTTAGGTTAAAACCTATGTTTTATATCAAATCACTTTTGGTTTCAATGGGAAATTTTAACGGCCAATTTTTGTTTTACATGTTGAATATAAAAGTTTTTTTTCTCTCTCATTGTTTGAGACCATGGATATGAAAATGAAAAACTTCTATTTAGATCTATTCTAGAGATGTGGCTAATTTGTGTTTTACATACATCAAATATAAAAAGTTTTTTCTCTCATTTTTTGAGAGCATGGATATGAAAATAAAAAACTTCTATTTAAAACTATTCCAGAGATTGACTGTAGGGGAATTTACTAAGGTTAAAACCTTTTTTTTTGTATCAAATCACTTTTGGTTTCAATGGGAAACCTGTATGGCTAATTTTTGTTTTACATGTTGAAAGGTTTTTTCTCTCTCTCATTGTTTGAGACCATGGATATGAAAATGAAAAAATTCTATATATTTAAAACTATTCCAGAGATTGATTGATTGTAGGGGCATTTACTCTTAGGTTAAAACCTATGTTTTGTATCAAATCACTTTTCGTTTCAATGGAAAACTTTAATGGCTAATTTTTGTTTTACATGTTGAATATAAAATGTTTTTTTTCTCTCTCATTGTTTGAGACCATGGATATGAAAATGAAAAACTTCTATTTAGATCTATTCTAGAGATGCAGCTAATTTGTGTTTTACATACATTGAATATAAAAGATTTTTTCTCTCATTCTTTGAGACCATGGATATGAAAATGAAAAACTTCTATTTAAAACTATTCCAGAGATTGACTGTAGGGGCATTTACTAAGGTTAAAACCTAATTTTTGTATCAAATCACTTTTGGTTTCAATGGGAAACTTGTATGGATAATTTGTGTTTTACATGTTGAATATAAAAGGTTTTTTTCTCTCTCTCATTGTTTGAGACCATGGATATGAAAATGAAAAACTTCTATATATTTAAAAATATTACAGAGACTGATTGACTGTAGAGGCATTTACTCTTAGGTTAAAACCTATGTTTTGTATCAAATCATTTTTGGTTTCAATGGGAAACTTTAATGGATAATTTATGTTTTACATGTTGAATATAAAAGGTTTTTTTCTCTCTCATTGTTTGAGACCATGGATATGAAAATGAAAAACTTCTATTTAGATCTATTATAGAGATGTGGCTAATTTGTGTTTTACATACATCGAATATAAAAGGTTTTTTCTCTCATTATTTGAGACCATGGATATGAAAATGAAAAACTTCTATTTAAAACTATTCCAAAGATTGACTGTAAGGGCATTTACTAAGGTTAAAACCTATGTTTTGTATCAAATCACTTTTGGTTTCAATGGGAAACCTGTATGGCTAATTTGTATTTTACATGTTGAATATAAAAGGTTTTTTCTCTCTCTCATTGTTTGAGACCATGGATATGAAAATAAAAAAATTCTATATATTTAAAACTATTCCAGAGATTGATTGACTGTAGGGGCATTTACTCTTAGGTTAAAACCTATGTTTTGTATCAAATCACTTTTGGTTTCAATGGGAAACTTTAATGGCTAATTTGTGTTTTACATGTTGAATATAAAAGGTTTTTTTCTCTCTCATTGTTTGAGACCATGGATATGAAAATGAAAAACTTCTATTTAGATCTATTCTAGAGATGTGGCTAATTTGTGTTTTACATACATTGAATATAAAAGGTTTTTTCTCTCATTGTTTGAGACCATGCATATGAAAATGAAAAAATTCTATTTAAAACTATTCTAGAGATTGACTATAGGGGCATTTACTCTTAGGTTAAAACCTATGTTTTGTATCAAATCAATTATGGTTTCAATGGGAAACTTTTATGGATAATTTGTGTTTTACATGTTGAATATAAAAATTTGTTTTCTCTCTCTCATTATTTGAGCCCATGGATATGAAAATGAAAAACTTCTATTTAGATCTATTCTAGAGATGTGGCTAATTTGTGTTTTACATACATTGAATATAAAAGGTTTTTTCTCTCATTGTTTGAGACCATGGATATGAAAATGAAAAACTTCTATTTAAAACTATTCCAAAGATTGAATGTAGGGGCATTTACTATAGGGGAATTTACTAAGCTTAAAACCTATGTTTTGTATCAAATCACTTTTGGTTTCAATGGGAAACCGGTATGGCTAATTTGTGTTTTACATGTTGAATATAGAAGGTTTTTTCTCTCTCTCATTGTTTGAGACCATGGATATGAAAATGAAAAACTTCTATACATTTAAAACTATTCCAGAGATTGATTGATTGTAGGGGCATTTACTCTTAGGTTAAAACCTATGTTTTGTATCAAAACACTTTTGGTTTCAATGGGAAACTTTAATGGCCAATTTGTGTTTTACATGTTGAATATAAAAGATTTTTTTCTCTCTCATTGTTTGAGACCATGGATATGAAAATGAAAAAATTCTATTTAGATCTATTCTAGAGATGTGGCTAATTTGTGTTTTACATACATCAAATATAAAAGGTTTTTTTCTCTCATTGTTTGAGACCATGGATATGAAAATGAAAAAATTCTATTTGAAACTATTCCATAGATTGACTGTAGGGGCATTTACTAAGGTTAAAACCTATGTTTTGTATCTAATCACTTTTGGTTTCAATGGGAAACCTGTATGGCTAGTTTGTGTTTTACATGTTGAATATAAAAGGTTTTTTCTCTCTCTCATTGTTTGAGACCATGGATATGCAAATGAAAAAATTATATTTAGATCTAGATTCCAGAGATTGACTGTAGGGGCATTTACTGGATATGTCACATATCATAAAAGATGAGATGCAAAAGCTACCTGGCCCTTTACAGACTCTGCCTATAGAACTTGTAGAAATTAACACTACCTGTCCCAGCTATACCCTATCAAGGGTGTAGAAGACCCGTGGAATCACTCAAAATAATTTACATAGACATAAGGGTGTATAAGAATGCATAAGAATTCATGTGTTTTACATTGAATATTTTTCATTTTCTTAAGAATCTATTTTCAAAAAAATTAACTATATACTTGGTTAAAACCTATATGTTTTGTATCAAATTACTTTTTGTCTCTAAATATTATGTTTTTTACATTGAATATTTTTCATTTTATTAAAAATCTATTTGAAACAATTTTAAACTATATAAGGTTAAAACCTATGTTTGGTATCAAATCACTTTTGGTTTCAATGCGAAATTTATATGGCTAATTTGTGTTTTACATGTTGAATATAAAATGTTTTTTCTCTCTCATTGTTTGAGACCATGGATATGAAAATAAAAACTTTTATTTAGATCTATTCCAGAGATATGGCTAATTTGTGTTTTACATGTTGAATATAAAAGGTTTTTTCTCTCTCATTGTTTGAGAAGTAATGGATATGAAAATGAAAAAATTCTATTTAAAACTATTCCAGAGATTAACTGTAGGGGCATTTACTCTTAGGTTAAAACCTATGTTTTGTATCAAATCACTTTTGGTTTCAATGGGAAACTTTTATGGCTAATTTTTGTTTTACATGTTGAATATAAAAGGTTTTTTTCTCTCTCATTGTTTGAGACCATGGATATGAAAATAAAAACTTCTATTTAGATCTATTCTAGAGATTGACAGTAGGGGCATTTACTGGATATGTCACCTTTCATAAAAGATGAGATCCAAAGGCTACTTAGGCCTTTACAAACTCTGCCTATAGAACTATCAAATCACTTTTGGTTTCAATGGTTTGTTTATTGGCTAATGTGTTTTTATCAAATCAATTGGATGCAAGTTATGTGCAAATGATGGATGATGAATGAGGTGATGTTGATCATAACCTTTACATCTATATGATAGGAAGCTTGATATACATAACAAGGTTTAGACTAGATATAATTTTGGAATTTATATTAGTTGGAATATTTCAATATAATATAGTCATCTATTACCAACAAACAGATATTAAGATACAAGTGAAAGAGACTACAAACAATGGACTATAGTACCCAAAAGGTGAGAAATTTACATTGAAAACATAGAGAGATTCAACTAGGCTTGTGTGGATGACATGAAAATTACAAGTGGACAATGTATAATTCTACTTAGAAGAGTCTTTGGTTGCATGTTTAAGCAAGAAAGAGTCATTACTTGGACAATGTATAATTATACTTAGAAGAGTCTTTGGTTGCATGGTTAAGCAAGAAAGAGTCATTACTTTCTCTATCTAGAGTAGAAGTGGAATACATAGTAGTTACTTCTTTTAAATGAATATGGAATGAATCTAAAAATGAATATGGAATGAATCATTGTACATTATGAAGAGTCATGAGATCCACATTTCCACCATACTATTTGCAAGTTCTATATGAAGATATGTAGTCTAATAACTAATCAGTTATGATATTTGTGTAAATATGAAAACAGTTCTATGATATAAAGGCCAACAAGGGATCAAACTACAATGTTACATTTCACTCCATCACTACTATTCCTCTAAATCCTTTAGCTTTGTATTATGAATGAAAATTTATATATGCTATGCTATATTTGAATGCTAGATTTAAATGTATACAAATGGTGAATGGTTAAGTATTAAAGTAGAAATTGGTTATAGGTCAAGTATAAAAGATAAAATTCATTTGCAGAATTCACACACTCTCTGTACTAATCTAGTAACTCTAATCAGTTATGATTATTGAATCACCTTATCTACCTAGTGCAAGTTGTTTCACTTATAACAGAGCATGCTTTGTTTACACTATACTGGATTAGAGATATACGTTATCTATGTAATCAATAAAGGTGATTTCCAATGTGCTTCTTGAGCATAATGTACTGGTATATAGTAATCAGTTACTTGTATTACTATAAGTATGGGCACCACCAAGAAGTTAGAAACTAGTAAGTATGGAGTTACTATGTTTGTTATTACAGTACTCTTTCTCGTCTTAAAACACACTGTTCCAAGATTAGGTAGTTAGCTCATACCCAAAATAGTAATCAATAAAGGTGATTTCCAATGTGCTTCTTGAGCATAATGTACTGGTATATAGTAATCAGTTACTTTTATTACTATAAGTAAGTATGGGCACCACCAAGCAGTTAGCCACTAGTAAGTATGGAGTTACTATGTTCATTATTATAGTACTCTTTCCCATCTTAAAACACACTGTTCTAAGATTAGGTAGTTAGCTCATACCCAAAACAGGGAATAACAAGCCAGGGTTGTGGAATTGGGGGGGCACAGTCAAGCACTGGAAGAAGTTTCAATCTAAGGGGACAGATAAAGTTGAAGGCCTAGGTTCTGGTATTTCAGTCAGCCTGACAAATGACCCTTCATTACGCCCTTCAAAGGATAACCCATAACATATAGGAACTAAGCAGGTACTATGAAGATACCAATATGAGTTCTCAGCTATAGATATAAGGCACTCATGAAGGTTCATTATGGCTTGTACACGATCACATAGTAAGCATAACCTGAAAGCATGTACTTAATAAGCATACACATTAAGCAAGTAAGGTCTTAAAACACACTGTTCTAAGATTAGGTAGTTATCTCATACCCAAAACAGTAATCAATAAAGGTGATTTCCATTCTGCTTCTTAAGCATAATGTACTGGTATATAGTAATCAGTTACTTGTATTACTGTAAGTAAGTATGGGCACCACCAAGCAGTTAGCCACTAGTAAGTATGGAGTTACTATGTTCATTATTATAGTACTCTTTCCCATCTTAAAACACATTGTTTTAAGATTAGGACGTTAGCTCATACCCAAAACAGGGAATATGAGGCCAGGGCTGTGGAATTGGGGGGGCACAGTAAAGCACTAGAATAATTTTCAATCTTAGGGGACAAATAAAGTCAAAGGCCTGGGTTCTAGTATTTCGGTCAGCACGAAAAACAACCATTCGTTACACCCTTCAAAGGAGAACCCATAACATATAGGAACTAAGCAGGTATTATGAAGATATCAACACGAGTTCTCAGCTGTAGAGACAAGGCACTCATGAAGGTTCACTATGGCTTGTACATGATCACACAGTAAACATAGCTTGAAGGCATGTACTTAATAAGCATACACATTAAGCAAGTAAGGTCAATCCATTGCATTTATACAAATAACCTATTTGAAATCTACAAGGTAAACTATTTCTGTAATATTATGAACATGTAAACAACATATTCCATAATCAATCACCTCAGATAATTCATTTCATGGTTAGATTACCTGGAAATTCGCTCAGCGCAACTCTTGAGCAGCAATTCACGAGCACCAAATCAGCAATAGAGCAGCAACAACGCCATAGAAACGATTCACGGGCGCCAAATCAGCAACAAAGCAGCAGCAATGCCACAAAAGCAAACAGAAATGAAAATCATAGCAGAACCCTGCGAAAAACAGATAATGCAAACAAGGACGTGCGGACACGACGCCAAATCAGCAACAGAGTAGCATAGCAGTGCCACAAAAACAAACATAAATGAAAATCACAGCAGAACCCCGTGAAAAACAGATAATGCAAACAAGGACGTGCGAAAATGAAAACAGTTCGTGGGTGATATATTTATAAAATATGAGTTTGACCGAACTATTTTAAAAGTTCGGCCGAAGTTTTAGTTCGGCCAAACTATTGTTGCCGGTTATCCCATCTTCGGGAAAAAATCTGTTTTTCCGCGCCGTTAGTATGCCGTCAATCTAAACAGTAGAACGAGTCCGGCCAAAATTTTTAGAAAGTTCGGCTGAACTATTGCCAAAAAATGTTTTCCGCCCCCGATTCTCACAAAAGTGTAACCCAACTTCACATTTTTACCCATGAATATTATTAAATATTAAAAACCAATATTATTATTATTAAAAATTAATAATATAAATAATAACAATAATCAATATTAAGGTAATATAAAATCAATAAAAATAAAAATATTAATAATAATTATAAAAATAAAAGTAATTATAATAATAATAATTAATATTCTATTAATAATAATTATATTATTAATAACAAATTCATTAATATAATTTATGTATATAAAGTAAATAATATACAAAATTCATTCCTATAGTAAAAAATTAATTAAAAATAAAATAGCATTTTATTAATACATTTATCTTTAATAAATGCCTTTAATTAATAACTATACTATATTAAAAATGATTAATTCATTCATATAATCAATAATAAATATATTAATAGTAAATAATTCATTCATATAATAAAAAGTAATTAAAAATAAAATAACAATATACTAATACATTTATAAACACAAGACATATAACCAACAAGATAAATACTATAAATCTTTAAAAAAACACTTGGTTAGCCATGATTATAAACCAAAGGGATTTACATTAAACCCTAGGAGTAATATTATAACCCTATGAAAATATTATACCCTTGGAATATGTACCCTTAGATTAATGAACCTAAAGTATTGTTGCGATAAACCCAAGGGAAGAAGCTAAGGCATATTTTAAACCTTGTGTATATAAACTCTACGAAAAAAATTGTAAACCCCTAAATAAAAATGGCTTTCTATATTTGACCATGACATATATTCATATTGTGACAATCTTTGTCACAATTCGATGTTGCACCAGCGTTGTCCATGGTTTCCCACAGTTTCCCATGCTTGATTTTCATATTGACGCAATTTCTGTCACAATATGAATTTGGACCATGGTTGACCTTAATTGACCATGTTCAACCATGTTCAACCAATGCTGACCATTTCTGACCATGGTTGACAGAGGTTGACAATGGCTAAGCATCATTGATTTTCATATTGAGAAATTCTTTGTCGCTATGTGACATAGGACCATGTTTTACCACGACTATAGACGCAAAGGATCTCTTCTCAACTCTACGCTTTATAATATCAACCATACGAATAATAATACACCCCCGGAATATGAACCGATGGACTCGTAAACCAAACCAACAAAAATCCCAAGGGATTAATAATAAAATGTCCACCGATTATAAACTGAAAGGGAATAATATTGAACCTAAGGGTTTACTATTATAAAACATAAGTTAACTATTATAAACCCTGAATTTCACCATCGTTGGCAATCATTGGTAATGGATGACAATGGTACATTTTCATACTAAGACAATCTTTGTTGCAATGTGACATACGAGGATCGTTTCCCATGATTATATATCCTAACAATCCATATTAAACCCTACGACTAATATTATAAATGTGGTGAATAATATTTTAACCTATGAATATGAACCATTATATTGATAAACCCAAGTGAAAAAAAACCCAAAGAGAATGATATTATAAAAGAAAGGTATACAAACCCCAAGACAAAAATTTAACATATTATAAACCCAAATGCATTATAACATACAGACAATAAACCTGAGAAATTATAAACGCACAACAAAAATATTGAACCTAAAGGAATAATATTAAACCCTACAGAATAATTTAAATCCAACGTATATAAATACGAAGAAAAATATTATAAACCATACGATTAACAACTCAATCGATCTCTAGTGTAATATACCCCATTTTCGGACACAATTTTTGTTTCCTGGTTGCTACAGTTGTTCATCTATATCAGTAATGTAGTTACATCCTACCATTACTTAGTATATTCCACTATGGATTGTTCAATGATTTCAATAAAATACTTTGTATTCCTCTACATATAAACCTGAATAAATTATAAAGGCACGACAAAAATATTGAACCTAAAGGAATAATATTAAACACTACAGAATAATTTAAATCCAACGTATCTAAATATGAAGAAAAATATTATAGAACATAAAATTAACAACTCAACCAATCTCTAGTGTAATATACCCCATTTTCGAACACAATTTTTTTTTCCTGGTTGCTACAGTTGTTCATCGAAATAAAAAATGTAGTTACATCCTACCATTACTTAGTATATTCCATTGTGGATTGTTCAATGATTCCAATAAAATACTTTGTATTCCTCTACATATAAACCTGTATAGTTAATTTTGATGTTGTCAGTGTTAGGGTCCTACAATATTAGGATTCATAATTTTGAATTGACTATGATTAGTCTTGTAATATTATACATATTTTTCTTTCTGCAAATTGTTTTCCCATATTAAAAAGTGTAAAGAGGGTAAGTCCTAAAATAAAAATCAAAGGAGTAAAAGAAAAAGATAAAAAAAGAATATAAAATATGAACCCCGCCAAAAAAGAGATAAAAATAGATCCTGAAAGTGATGCAAATTCAAATGCCAATACTTTTTACTTTACTTTGCAAAAAAATATTGTGTGCAGCTTGTCAAATATGCCACAATCCATGATGGTCAAACAAAATAATATTGACTCATTCATGTTTTAAATTTCATGCTAATAATTAGAGAACAAAGATCTAGCCAACTTGTTTACTCTTGGTAGATCAGTAGTTAGGTAAAGAATAATAATGAGCTCAATAGTTTAATCTGAACCATTGGAAATCATAAGGTTAGAATTAGATAGTTTTCTTATCAAATAAAAATTAAAGGGTCTGCAAGCTCAAATGCACCCAAATAAATGAAGAAAAAATGTCAGGGTAAATGATGGGTAGGCAGAAGCAGTTTTCATAAGGCATGGATAGTAGAAATTGGTCATTTCATATTATTAACTTCCTTCTAAACTCATTTCCCTTGTAAAAATACCCCTTCCCCTTCATATTAATCTTTTTCCCCTTACTTCACTCATTTTTCCCTTACTACAACCCCTTTTCCCTAGATTAAAATCCATTTTCATTTGAAAACAATAAAATCTTTTACTAACTCTCCCTTTCATTCAAAATACCCCAAAAACCCCCTTATCTTAAGTCTAAAGGTTTAAATAAAGTATCGGGCCCTATTGAAAACCTTCCCGGATATTATTTTAACTCATATTCTCACTGTGTTTTAAACACTCCGCTTTACATATTTTATTAACCTCCCTTTATATTTAACCTTATTTTAATATATATAGTTAAACTCATTCACATGTTTAACTAACTCCCGCTTATACTAAAGTCCCGACCTCGTATATATACCATGTTAACATCATTTTCATAAAAGTCTAAGCCTATGGTTTATGTAAATTCCCGGGTCCCACTTATAGACTATGTTAACCCCACCCATTGTATATTCCTAACCCTTTTCATATATCATATAACCCATCGCATAACATTAAACCTGGACCCCAACTCCTATCAAAATTCCCAACCATCCCTCCTATTCGCCCAACCGTTAGATCTACATTGATCAGATCTTGTGGCCAATAACTTCTATCACATTCTTGATTGCCTGACATTTAACACCACTAAGGGATTGCGAAATAAGCAGTGTCAAAGCCCCGCTCCTCTGCTACGTAGCAGCTGTCAATTGTATCACGCTCGTCAATAGAATACCATTTACCAGCTTTTGCAAATGCGAAAACCTCCAAGCTGTTTTATCTACCCATTATGAATACCACCGCTGTTATTTGAAATTTAACCCGTGCCTAAAGATTAACCATTGTTGGTTAAAAATACATAAAGTCGCCCTTTCAAGCCTTTTCACCATTTGTATGTTCATATTTGTGCAAAGAGAGCCTTTTCCGACCTATTCCAAAGCAAAAAAATCTCTGCTGACATGTTTCTTAGCTATTTCACAACCAGAATTCAACACTCTTGCTACTATAGCTGGTGCAGAAATGATTTAAATTAGTATAAAGACCATTGAAGCATAGTTCGTTGCCAGAAATCCATTTCTGTATCCAGAACCTTTCTACATACCAAAAGCTTCCTTTTCCAGGTATTATTGAAGTGTCAAGGCCTTTTCATAAGCCAGAAGAAATTAATAAGTTAATTGAACTAGTTTAAAGAGCTTTGCAGACCATAGTAAGCCAGTGTTGCCTTTAAAACCCTTTCTACAGATTATAATAATCTTTTCACAGTATTTTTAAGGCCCTGAGCTTATTTCTTGATCACAAAAGAGTAATTAATTTAATAAAATAAATAAATCCATGGCTTCCCAAGGCATTGTGATAGTCAATCCCCTGCAACCTCCTGTTGTTAATGTGGAACAAACCCCCCTTGCAGACAGAGACTTCAAAATTAGTGACCCTGTCATTGATTTCAACCTCCTTGGGCTCCACTATTGGAGCCATGATAAGTCAATTGACCAAGATGATGATGTTTACCTTTGGGAGTCAAATTTGCCCATGTATTTTGTCCCACAGACCTTCTAGTGTCCAGAGGTTATCAAACTCTGTCAAACTAGTTATTTGACTGCTCAAAGAGCCTTAATGACCCTTGGTAAAGAGATTTTATTCACCATCACAGCTGAATCAATAAACCAGATGCTGCAAATTCAACCTAGGCCTGATGAAACTCCACTGTCTATTGAGATTCTCACTGAACTTTATTTAAAGTTGGACTTTCCTAAGAGGTTCTAGATATTCCAAACATTCATTCCCTCATCAGTAGAAACTCCCAAGACTAACCCTCCTTATCTAGCTGCTATATTCTCTGAGAGAACCAAGCATATTTTCACCATGCTATCATGTATTCTGGGTTATTTCACTGATGATCATGTTGATGCTTCAGTCCTAGGTTTTTTGTCTCTTTTCTCCCTTGGTTAGCCTCCTACTTCTACATTCAATTTTTCCTAGTACCTCTCTGATACAGTCCATTAATGACTGGTTAAATTACCAGAGGAGGGAGTGTTCAAGAATTCATTTATTTTGTTCCATATGTTCCTATACTTTAAATCTGAAAGATTTGCAATCAACCTTCAAAAACTGGATGTTGAAGGTAATCCTCAGTCAGTAATATTTTGGACTTCATTAATTAGGAAATATTCCACAGAGTTCACATACAAATATTTCATTGTCTCATTCATCTATCCAATTGTCAACATGCTGAACAACAACATTGGACCAAGAGTCAGTGATGAGATAAAAAGGTCTTGCAGTTATTAGAAAATAGTAGGAGAGGAGTTTGGAATCTTTACCAAAACCACACTGAGATTAGGGTATATGGATGTCAAATCACTCTATATAAACTTCCAAAATACCTCCCAATGAGGTTATTTACACTGGAATATATCAGGCAGATCCTTAACTCTAATGAAGTGAATTTCTTGTCACCCAAAAAGAAGACACAATTTAAAATAAAAAACTAGATTGGTCCTTTCATCTGCATACACATTAAGCAAGTAAGGTCAATCCATTGCATTTATACAAATAAATTATTTGGAATCTACAAGGTAAGCTATTCCTGCAATATTATGAACATGTAAACAAAATATTCCATAATCAATCACCTCAGATAATTCATTTCATGGTTAGATTACCTAGAAATTCACTTGGCGCAACTCCTGAGCAGCAATTCGCGAGCACTAAATCAGCAACATAGCAGCAACAATGTCACAGAAACGATTTGCGGGCGCCAAATCAGCAACAAAGCACCAGCAGCGCCACAAAAACAAACATAAATGAAAATCACAGCAGAACCGCGCGAAAAATAGATAATGCAAACAAGGACGCGACGCCAAATCAGCAACAGAGCAGCATAGGAGCGCCACAAAAACAAACATAAAAGAAAATCACAACAAAACCCTGCGAAAAATAGATAATGCCAACAAGGACGTGCGAAAATGAAAATAGTTCGCTGGTGATATATTTATAAAATATGAGTTTGGCTGAACTATTTTAAAAGTTCAGCCGAAGTTTTAGTTCGGCGAAACTATTATTGTCGATTTTCCCATCTCCGGGCAAAAATCTATTTGCCCACGCCGTCAATATGCCGTCAATCTAAACAGTAGAATGAGTTCGGCCAAAATTTTTAGAAAGTTCGGCCGAACTATTGCCAAAAAATGTTTTCCGCCCCCGATTCTCACAAAACTGTAACCCAACTTCACATTTTTACCTATGAATATTATTAAATATTAAAAACCAATATTATTATTATTAAAAATTAATAATATAAATAATAACAATAATCAATATTAATGTAATATAAAATCAATAAAAATAAAAATATTAATAATAATTATAATAATAAAAGTAATTATAATAATAATAATTAATATTCTATTAATAATAATTATATTATTAATAAAAAATTCATAAATATAATTTATGTATATAAATTAAAGAATATAAAAAATTCATTCCTATAGTAAAAAATTAATTAAAAATAAAATAGCATTTTATTAATACATTTATCTTTAATAAATGCCTTTAATTAATAACTATACTATATTAAAAATGATTAATTAATTCATATAATCAATAATAAATATATTAATAGTAAATAATTCATTCATATAATAAAAAGTAATTAAAAATAAAATAACAATATACTAATACATTTATAAACACAAGACATATAACCAACAAGATAAATACTATAAATCTTTAAAAAAACACTTGGTTAGCCGTGATTATAAACCAAAGAGATTTACATTAAACCCTAGGAGTAATATTATAACCCTATGAAAATATTATACCCTTGGAATATGTACCCTTAGATTAATGAACCTAAAGTATTGTTGCTATAAACCCAAGGGAAGAAGCTAAGGCATATTTTAAACCTTGTGTATATAAACTCTATGAAAAAATTGTAAACCCCTTAATAAAAATGGCTTTCTATATTTGACCACGACATATATTCATATTGTGACAATACTTGTCACAATTCGATGTTGCACCATCATTGTTCATGGTTTCCCACAGTTTCCCACGCTTGATTTTCATATTGACGCAATTTCTATCACAATATGAATTTGGACCATGGTTGACCTTAATTGACCATGTTCAACCATGTTCAACCAATGTTGACCATTTCTGACCATGGTTGATAGAGGTTGACAATGGCTAAGCATTATTGATTTTCATATTGAGAAATTATTTGTCGCTATGTGACATAGGACCATGTTTTACCACGACTATAGACGCAAAAGATCTCTTCTCAACTCTACGCTTTATAATATCAACCATACGAATAATAATACACCCCTGGAATATGAACCGATGGACTGGTAAACCAAACCAACTAAAAGCCCAAGGGAGTAATAATAAAATGCCAAGGGATTATAAACTGAAAGGGAATAATATTGAACCTAAGGGTTTACTATTATAAACCGTAAGATAACTATTATAAACCCTGAATTTCACCATCGTTGGCAATCATTGGTAATGGATGACAATGGTACATTTTCATACTAAGACAATATTTGTTGCAATGTGACATACGAGGATCGTTTCCCATGATTATATATCCTAACAATCCATATTAAACCCTGCGACTAATATTATAAATGTGGTGAATAATATTTCAACCTACGAATATGAACCATTATATTAATAAACCCAAGTGAAAAAAAACCTAAAGAGAATGATAGTATAAACACAAGGTATACAAACCCCAAGACAAAAATTTAACATATTATAAACCCAAATGCATTATAACATACAGACAATAAACCTGAAAAAATTATAAACGCACGACAAAAATATTGAACCTAAAGGAATAATATTAAACCCTACAAAATAATTTAAATCCAACGTATATAAATACAAAGAAAGATATTATAAGCCATACAATTAACAACTCAATCAATCTCTAGTGTAATATACCCCATTTTCGCACACAATTTTTGTTTCCTGGTTGCTACAGTTGTTCATCGATATCAGTAATGTAGTTACATCCTACCATTACTTAGTATATTCCACTGTGGATTGTTCAATGATTCCAATAAAATACTTCGTATTCCTCTACATATAAACCTGAACAACTTATAAACGCACGACAAAAATATTGAACCTAAAGGAATAATATTAAACCCTACAGAATAATTTTAATCCAATGTATATAAATACGAAGAAAAATATTATAGACCATACAATTAACAACTCAACCAATCTCTAGTGTAATATACCCCATTTTCGAACACAAATGTTTTTTCCTGGTTGCTACATTTGTTCATCGAAATAAAAAATGTAGTTACATCCTACCATTACTTAGTATATTCCACTGTGGATTGTTCAATTATTCCAATAAAATACTTCGTATTCCTCTACATATAAACCTGTATAGTTAATTTTGATGTTGTCAGTGTTAGGGTCCTACAATATTAGGATTCATAATTTTGAATTGACTATGATTAGTCTTGTAATATTATACATATTTTGCTTTCTGCAAATTGTTTTCCCATATTAAAAAATGTAAAGAGGGTAAGTCCTAAAAAAAAATCAAAAGGGTAAAAGAAAAAGATTAAAAAAAATATAAAATATGAACCCCACCAAAAAAGAGATAAAAATAGATCCTGAAAGTGATGCAAATTCAAATGCCACTACTTTTTACGTTACTTTGGAAAATAAGATTGTGTGCAACTTGTCAAAAATGCGACAATCCATGATGGTCAAACAAAATAATCTTGACTCATTCATGTTTTAAATTTCATGTTGATAATTAGAGAATAAAGATCTAGCCAACTTGTTCAATCTTGGTAGATCAGTAGTTAGGTAAAGAATAATAATGAGCTCAACAATTTAATCTGAGCCATTGGAAATCATAAGGTTAGAATTAGATAGTTTTCTTATCAAATAAAAATTAAAGGGTCTGCAAGCTCAAATGCACCCAAATAAATGAAGAAAAAATGTCAGGGTAAATGATGGGTAGGCAGAAGTAGTTTTCATAATACATGGATAGTAGAAATTGGTCATTTCATATTATTAACTTCCTTCTAAACTCATTTCCCTTGTAAAAATACCCCTTCCCCTTCATATTAATCTTTTTCCCCTTACTTCACTCATTTTTACCTTACTACAACCCATTTTCCCTAGATTAAAATCCATTTTCATTTGAAAACAATAAAATCTTTTACTAACTCCCCCTTTCATTCAAAATACCCCAAAAACCCCCTTATCCTAAGCCTAAAGGTTTAAATAAAGTATCGGGCCCCATTGAAAACCTTCCCGGATATTATTTTAACTCATATTCTCACTGTGTTTTAAACACTCTGCTTTACATATTTTATTAACCTCCCTTTATATTTAACCTTATTTTAATATATATAGTTAAACTCATTCACATGTTTAACTAACTCCCGCTTATACTAAAGTCCCAACCTCGTATATATACCATGTTAACATCATTTTCATAAAAGTCTAAGCCTATGGTTTATGTTAATTCCCGGGTCCCACTTATAGACTATGCTAACCCCACCCATTGTATATTCCTAACCCTTTCCATATATCATATAACCCATCGCATAACATTAAACCTGGACCCCAGCTCCTATCAAAATTCCTGACCATCCCTCCTATTCACCCAATCGTTAGATCTACATTGATCAGATCTTGTGGCCAATAACTTCTATCACAAACCCGATTTCCTGACATATAACACCACCAAGGGCTTGTGAAATAAGCAGTGTCAAATCCCTGCCCCTCTGCTACGTGGCAGCCACCGATTGTATCACGCTCCTCAACAGAATACCATTTACCAGCTTTTGCCAATGCGAAAACCTCCACATTGTTGTATCTGCCCGTTATGAATACCACCGCTGTTATTTGAAATTTAAACCGTGACTAAAGATTAACCATTGTCGGTTAAAAATACATAAAGTCGCCCTTTCAAGCCTTTTCACCATTTGTATGTTGATATTTGCGCAAAGAGAGCCTTTTCTGACCTATTCCAAAGCAAAAAAATCTCTGCCGACCTGTTTCTTAGCTATTTCACAACCAAAATTCAACACTCTTGCTACTATAGCTGGTGCAGAAACGATTTAAATTAGTATAAAGACCATTGAAGCATATTTCGTTGCCAGAAATCCATTTCTGTATCCAGAACATTTCTACATACCAAAAGCTTCATTTTCCAGGCATTATTAAAGTGTCGAGGCCTTTTCATAAGCCAGAATAAAGTAATAAGTTAATTGAACTAGTTTAAAAAGCTTTGCAGACCATAGTAAGCCAGTGTTAGCTTTAAAACCCTTTCTACAGACTGTAATAATCTTTTCACAGTATTTTTAAGGGCATGAGCTTATTTCTTGATCACAAAAGAGTAATTAATTTAATAAAATAAATAAATCCATGGCTTCCCAAGGCATTGTGACAGTCAATCCCCTGCAACCTCCTGTTGTTAATGTGGAACATACCCCCCTTGCAGACAGAGACTTCAAAATTAGTGACCCTGTCACTGATTTCAAACTCCTTGAGCTCCACTATTGGAGCCATGATAAGTCAATTGACCAAGCTGATGACGTTTACCTTTGGGAGTCATTTTCCCATGTATTTTGTCCCACAGACCTTCCAGTGTCCAGAGGTTATCAAACTCTGTCAAACCAGTTATTTGACTACTCAAAGAGCCTTAATGACCCCTGGTAAAGAGATTTTATTCATCATCATAGCTGAATCAATAAACCAGATGCTGCAAATTCAACCTAGGCCTGATGAAACCCCACTGTCTATTGAGATTATCACTAAACTGTATTTAAATCTGGACTTCCCCAAGAGGTTCTAGATATTCCAAACATTCATTCCCTCATCAGTAGAAACTCCCAAGACTAACCCTCCTTATCCAGCTGCTATATTCTCTGAGAGAACCAAGCATATTGTCACCATGCTATCATGTATTCTGGGTTATTTCACTGATGATCATGCTGATGCTTCAGTCCTAGGCTTTTTGTCTCTTTTCTCCCTTGGTTAGCCTCCTGCTTCTACATTCAATTTTGCCTAGTACCTCTCTGATACAATCAATTAACAACTAGTTAAATTACCAGAGGAGGGAGTGTTCAAGTATTGATTTGTTTTGTTCCATATGTTCCTATACTTTAAATCTGAAAGATTTGCAATCAACCTTCAAAAACTGGATGTTGAAGGTAATCCTCAGTCAATAATATTTTGGACTTCAATAATTAGGAAATATTCCACAGAGTTCACATACAAATATTTCATTGTCTCATTCATCTATCCAATTTTCAACATGCTGAACAACAACATTGAACCAAGAGTCAGTGATGAGATAAAAAGGTCTTGCAGTTATTAGAAAATAGTAGGAGAGGAGTTTGGTATCTTTACCAAAACCACGCTGAGATTAGGGTATATGGATGTCAACTCACTCCATATAAACTTCCAAAATACCTCCCAACGAGGTTATTTGCACTGGAATATATCAGGAAGATCCTTAAATCTGATGAAGTGAATTTCTTATCACCCAAAAAGAAGACACAATTTAAAATAAAAAACCAAGTTTGTCCTTTCATTTGCAATAATAGGACTGCTGGTCAACAGGCAAAAAAGTGTCTTCAGGAATTTAAGTTCAGTCAAAGTTTCAAATGGAATTATGATCCTTTAGCAGTTATCAACAAACTAAGGATCAAATTTAAGCTAAATCCTTTTGTCTATGAGCCCAAGCCAGACATTGAAAAGTACTCCAATTAGTCTGAATGGTCAAATAATACTTTAAAAAAGGCATATCAAGGTGATACTAGTTCCATCTTGCAGACTCCAGCCCCACATATAAACTCCAAGAGAGTCGGAGAAGAAGGATTATATTCAGCTCAAACCACCACTGAAACAAAATTAAAATTGATGTACATGAAGAAGCCCAAATTAAATCCTGTAAATGAACAAGTTGAGACAATTTAGATCATTGATATAGACACAGTGGTAAAAGACAATGCACCTCTAGCAGTTGAAGAGGAAACCCACCAGCCTTCAACATCTAATACTCATATTATTCAAAAGCAGCATAGTGTTGAAGTGTCTTCATCAAGTAAGCCAGTAGATAGAGAACAGGATATCATGCAGAAGTACAAGGAAAGAAAACTAAAAAATGAGGCATTTAAAGAAGATACTTATGCCCAATACCGGAAGCAGACACCTAGTGACCAAAGCAGGTTACTTTCTGCATTTGATTACAAGACCAGGAAGATGCAGATGACCTTCTTACAGCTCATAGTGAAGCATCCTAAGTCATCAACAGATTATAAGAAGACATCATATGAAGTTCAAGCCAAAGATCTTCATCCTATAGACCAAATACAATTTCATAAGAAAGCTGGTGAAATGTTGTATTCTACCATGACCAATAAAGCCATGAGTGTACAAAATCTGCAAAATACTCTAGAAAACATCAAAGGACCGTTAAAGCTAGAGAAGGCTTCCTCACAAGCCAAGGATAACATAATCAAATCCCTAGAATAACTGGTCATAGAGTTAGGATATGTTCCCAATAACATTAAAGTTGCAGAAGAAATTATAAAGAAAAAGAATGTAGGCATTGTTGCATTGAAGAAACAACTCAAATTGCCTCCTACTGAAAATCCACAAGCAAAGGAAGTGTTATATAATGAAGGACAAAAAGATGAAATGATGAACCTCATCCTTCAATTGAAAATTCAACTGCAGGAGATGGAGAATGAGATGGATAAGTTAGTGCAGGAGAAAAAGGGTAGCATAGAAGAAATCCCTGTCACAACTATTCCTACAGTTAGTACAACAATTCCTTCTACTTTAGCAGCTTCAGTGGCCACATCAGTTCCAGTAGCTACAACGCTTCCCACTACATCAGCAACTACATCATCTCTAGAGTCATCTACAGTAGCAGCACAACCTAGTGATGAAGCAAATAAACCAGTTAAATCAATGCAAGACATGTCCATACAGACTTATGAAATAAATATACTTAAAGAAAAACTAAAAATTGTAGATGATGAGAAGAAACTAGTTCAAATTATGCATAAGAATGAAGTATAGAAGTCAAACAGATTGACTAAGAAAGTGCAGAAATTAGAGATAGAATTAACATTGAAAGAACCACTTGCCCAAGCCAAGTAGCAACTGTGGGCCAATATTATTGAATCTTTCAATGATATTTGGCCATACATTCAACTGATTTATGAACAGAAGGATTTGATCAAAACAGAAAGTGAAGCCATACAGAAAGTTACGAACTTGGTAAAAATCCAGAAGAGGCAACTGAGATCATTAAGTTTCTTAATTCCAAGTACAAACAGGAATTGCAAGAAATTGGCATTAGTGACAAAACTGAGACAATCCTTGAGGTCAGAAAAGTAATTTCTAAAAGGAATTTAATGGTATAACTTGAAGACAAATGTCAGAACATGGAGCTTGCCATAACCAGATTCATGGTGAAATTTGAAATTCTGAGGCAGAAAGGCCTTCCAAATCCTTTGGTTATTAATGATAGGTTGATGAAACATGAGGATCATGATAAGAAAATCAGAGATGTGGCAAAGGAACAAGTCAAAAATTCCTCCATAAAGGGAATACCTATAGGAAAATTGCTCTATCAGAGTTTTGAAAACCTCTTTTACCTCCAGCATGAGGTAAAAAATCTATTCATTAACAAGCCTACTTTTTCAAAGTACACAGAAGCTGATGAAATTTTCAGAAGAATGGTAAAAATCAAGTTACCAGATGCAGAGTCTTCAGAAAATTTGAATGATTTACTGTGAAAATAAAAATTTCACATGGTAAAATATCAGTTCAGGATGAAAGTGAAAGATAGAGCAGGCAGTTTAAAGTGAAAAACAACAATAAACAGATAAATGTTAGAATAGAGCAGACAAAGTGAAAACATAGATAGTTAAAGAGTATCGGATGAAAGTCAGAGCTTAAAGTAAAAACAAAGATCACAAAGCATAGTGAAATATAGCCAGTGTAAAGAACACTCAACAGCCTAAAAGATAGCCATCGTTGAGCAACAATCAAATAGAAAAAGAAGAAAATATCAAACAACAAACAACAAAATCAATAAAAGCAGGGACAACTTGCATTTGTTAGATAACTATCTCTATCTTCTTGCATGAAGATATTTTGTATTCCTTGAATAATTCCTAAGTCAGTTGTAGGATATTTTGTAATAAGTTTTGTATAAGTACTTCATAATTCGAAGTATTGTGGGTGGATTGTGGATTGCTAAACATTTCTATAGTTGTATTGATCTGAAACCTGAGGGTTCATTGTACCATTTTCAAGCCAGCAGACTGGATTGAGAAATAAAGGCATTATATTACAAGATTCATGTGTTGGGCCATTTCAGTGAAGTAATTTCAATTGTTCTTTGTTATTTTTTGAATTTTTTCACATACTTGCATGTTTTCTTAATCTAAATGTTATAACAATTATATTTCAGAACTTGTTTAAATATACTCTATCTTGAACTGTTATTGATTTACATGTTTTCTTCTGATAGCCATATTAGGGAATTCTTCATTGCTCCCTATTTTCGATCGACCTCTATCATTTCTTTCATTATCCAGATCTGAGAATCCTTAATTACTCTCTCATCCCGATTGAAACCATTTCACCTTCCATCCTAAAGATCTGAACTATTTCAGCTACCTTGCCCTGTGAACACTTCCTTTAGAACTTGATTCTACTCTGTTGCTTGATACATTGACTCCATTAGCCCAATGGAAAACATACCTACATCTATCCATCTGAATCAGTAATTGCACCACCTAACCAAATAAAATTAAAATCAAAACCCAATCAATGTTACATAACTAGCCTAAAATCAACCAAAAACAACAAAGTTAAATCATAAAGAGAGAGCCCTCTCTGAGCATTAGGAAGGCTAGATCCTAAGCTTAAAAGTAGGTTTGTGGTTACCTCTAATATTATTTAAACCAAAAAGACGAACAACCCTGGGAATTATTGGAGTGATAACATATTGGAGACCATACTGGGGATATCAATCCTTAATGTTTAAAATAAACCGTAAAGGAAATAATTTTACTCATCTTTTCACCTTAAGGTTGTTTTAAGGGTTGTAAAGAATTTTTTCCATAAAAACTAAAATTCTGGCTTCCAGAAGAACCTACTATACCAGGTCTCATCCTGATCCAGAACCTGCTATAATAGTAGATGATCTTGATAGAATTTTAAAGAAAAACAGAAAAGTAGAAAGTTTAGGAAGTACAAGTTAATTAATCAAAGCAAATTCCCTTCCCAAACAATGATCAAGTTTACAAGACATTGAATTTGATTTAGCTTTTGAGCAATCTTTGTTTAGAACTAAATTAGAAATTTCCATATATGATAGTGTAATAGATCTGGATTTCATTTCATTTATTGAAACTAAGTAAGGACACTGTTTCACTTAATTCAGATCAACAAGCTCTAGAACCTTTTGATAAACTTGATGCTTTGGCTGCAACTTTGATTAAGGAAATTGATGAAGCATATTTCCAACATTATATTGGATTGAATGCTTTATCTTCTTATACCCCTAAGCCTTCTGCCATTCATTCAGAATCTGTAAATTCATCTTTATTTAGTACCACTTCATCTATTATATCCACTTCACTTCATTCCAGTGACTCATTCATCCCCAAGATTCCTCTTCAACCTAGAGTTTTATTTCCATCTCCAAATACTTCAAGTTCACCTTCTAGCACTGTTGCTACATTTTCAAGTACATCTTCTAGTGTCCCAAGTTAATCTACAAGTACTTCAACCTCATCACCAAGCACCACCAATTTACCTCCTAGCCAAGATAGAATCTTAGCCATGGCTGCCAGATATGACCCAGTGGTCCTACCAGCTCAATTACATGCTATGCCCCAAGATTACCAAAGCAAAATCCCTCAATTTGATGGAACTAGTCAATACACTGCACAACAACATGTTAACAAAATGACTGATTACTTTGAATTGGATGAAATTGATGAAGCTGATGTTCAAATGAGACTGTTTGCCCAAAATTTACCTGGAGAAGTAAAAAAATGGTTTAAAGCTTTACCTGCCAATCATATTGCTGATTTAGAAGCTTTCCATAGATTGTTTATCAATAGATGGGGGGAAAAGAAGAATACTTTGCAAATTTTGTTTGAATATGAACACATTAAAAGAGCTCCTAATGAGTCAGTTCAGGACTATTGTACTAGATTCAACAATATCTATAATGCTATTCCAGCAAACATCAAACCCCCACCAGATCTAGCTTTAATAAAATTTCCTGATGGTTTTGACATGGATATGTCATACCAATTGAGAGAAAGAAACCCATAAACACTAGAACAAATGAAAATCAATGCAGTTAGTGTAGAAGAAAATTTGTTAGCTAAGAGAGCCAGAATGAGAAATGAAAGAAGAGTAACAAAAAAGGATGAACCATTCACATCAGATAGTAAAATAGATAGTTTAGCAAAAGCTATGGAAAAAATGATGGATAGATTAGAAAGTATGGAAAGGAAACCAGAGTGGGATAATCAACAACAAAGTCCTCAAATAAAAAATCCCAATTTAAGAAAAAATACCAACATTGGTAAATCTAGATAATCAACACCTGATCAACAAATAAAACCACCTTTCCAAGAGAACTATGTTGAAAGTTCTCACCAAAATGAAGAAGATGAAGACACTTAGATTAACTAAATGGGAATCAATGATGATAACACTATTTTTCTTACACAAGAAGAACATGAATTATATGAGCTACAACAATTACAGTTAGAATCTGGAAAGTCTTTTGATTATAAACAAGGTTATGAATTTTCCATTAATGAAGTTCACAAGCAATATAACCTTAGGAGTCAGAAAAATGTAGAAGCCCCTACTAAAAAAACTACCTAAACTCATACCAAGAAAATAGTAGAAGCTCCTACAACCAAAGTACTACAAATTCTCCCTAGGGCAACCCAGCAAAACTCTAGTTCAAATCAGAAAAATTCCAGTCCTAATCAGAAAATTTCTAGTCCAAAAATTGCACCCAGTCCTAAAATTGTTGATATTACAGATACTATTGTTCAAACATCAGTTTCTCTTCAAAAATCTGTTGCTGCTGAAACAACAACCTCTTCTAAAACAACATCTACTGCTGATAAAAAATTAGCTGATCCTAAAATAGCTGCTACCAAAATAGCTGCTGAAACTTCAAAATCTGCCAAAACTACCACTGCTACTCAAATTGTCCCACAAAAGAAGATTGAAAACAAAAAATAGTGGAAACACAAACTAAAAAATCAACTGTAGATAAAGAATAGAAAAATACTCAAACTACGGTTAGTAAAGAAGAAATCATTCAGTTAGGAAAAACACAAGCACCATTCAACATCCAAATTGAAATTTCCAAACTGAAAATACCAATTCCTTTAACAGAATTGGTAAAACATGATTTATAAAAATCATAGATAACTGAAACATTGAACATCAATGAAGGAGAAGACTCTGTTAATATAAATGATGACCAACTAGAACTACTATTTGGCCCTGAGGTAAATGGTAAACATCAAGAAGGTGGTGTTCCTCCATTTTACATTAGCTTGAGTATTCATGATCAAATTTTACATAATGCTATGTTAGATTCAGGAGCATCACACAACTTAATGCCAAAAGCCATCATGGAAACACTGAATTCAGACATCACTAGACCATATAAATATCTTTTCCCATTCGATTCCAGTAAAGTGAAATGTCTAGGCTTGATAAAAGACTTGTGTTTCACTTTAGTCCAATACCCAGGAAAACATACAATCATGGATATTGTAGTAGTTGATATCCCTCGAAAGTATGGAATGCATTTATCTAGCTCATGGGGAGAAAAAATGCAGAGATCTCTACAATTAGACATGTCTTATGCCACCATTTCAGTGTTCGGTCAACCCAAAAAAATTTACAAAGAAACTCTAATGAAGTACATGGTTAGTAGTATAGAACAACCACAGAACTATCCCATTTACTTTGTACACTCTGATATGGATCCTTTCATTTTATATAATTCAGATTCTGGCATAGATAAAAACACAACATTAAAACATAAACATAAGGAAGTGGACAGTGATAATATTTTCCATGAATCAATGTGGCACTTAGACTTTGATGGTTCAGTAAACAAACTAGGAGCATGAGCAGGAGTTTGGATTCATAACTTGGAAAACAATAATTTTGAACGTCATGCCTTTAGATTAAACTTTAAATGTACAAACAACATGGCAGAGTATGAAGCTTTAATCTTAGGACTGTAGATTGTTAGAAATATAGGAGGAAAAAGAGTTTCTATCATGGGAGACTTTGACTGAATCGTAAAACAAATCATAGGAGAATGTTCTGTGTATAATCCTAGACTAAGCCAATAGAGAGAAACAATTTTAAATATGATTAAAGAGTTTCTTGAAATTGAATTTGTTGTAATTCCTAGAAAACAGAACATGCATGCACACACTCTGGCTACTTTTGCTAGCACCTGCAATTTTCCTTTTCAGCCAAATCACCGATATACAGCAAAGGTAAGACACAAGCCTGCTATACCAGATAACTTGAAATATTGGAAGATTTTTACACAGGATAATCAAATCTACAACTTTATGAATGTTGAGGGAGAATTCCAGAATTGTAACATAGATATAGATTATACAGTAGATGAAACTATAGATAGTGAGACAGATGTAAATAATTTAGATTTTACTGAACCAACTAAATTCAATCAATCAGAAATAGATAAGTTAGAAACTGTAGAAATAGAAGAAATAACAAATGATTATTCTAAGATTTTAAACCTTAAGAATAAATTTTTACCTAAGGGATTAGCCCCATTAGAATATATTTTTGATTCAAATGATGTTGCAAGAAAACCAAAAATGCAACCATTAAGATTAGATATAGAAGAATGTAATATAGGAACAGAACAGAAGCCTAATCTAATTAAATTATCCAAAGCATTACCTTAAGAAGAAAAAATGAAATATATAGCTTTGTTTAAAGAATTTCAGGATGTGTTTGCATGGAGTTATGAAGACCTTAAATCTTATGACACCGACATCATTCAACACAAAATACCCATCAAAGAAGATCGTAAACCATTTAAACAAAAGCTTAGGAGAATCAACCCAGTTCTTATGCATTTGATTGAAAAAGAGGTAAAAAGGATATATGAAGCACAAACCATTACACCTATCAAATTTTCTGATTGGGTTTCAAAATTAGTTCCCACTAGGAAGAAAACAGGGGAAATCATACTTTGTGTTGATTTCAAGAACTTAAAAAAAGTGTCCCTAAAAGATAACTATCCCCTCCCCAAAATGGATCATATTTTACAGAGGGTGGTAGGATCATCCAAGATTTCATTGCTTGATGGATTCTATGGGTATAATCAAATCTTAGTTCATCCAGAAGACCAACCAAAGACAACATTTACTACTCCATGGGGTACTTTCATGTATTTGAAAATACATTTTGGATTACTGAATGCAGGAGCTACATTCTAGAGAGCTATGGACATAGCTTTTTCCAAAGAAATTCATGATTTTCTTGTCATTTACTAGATGATATAACAATATTTTAAAAAACAAACAATGAACATCTAGATCATCTGAGACAAGTGTTTATTAAATGCAGAAAATTTGGTATTTCTTTGAATCCCAAAAAGACTCTCTTTGGACTTGAAGAAGGTAAACTATTAGGACACATAATCTCAAAAGAGGGAATTAGGATAGATCCAGCTAGAATAGAGGCCAAATTGAACACAATTCATCCTAGAAATATAAAAGGAATTGCAGGCTTTCTTAGGTAATATAAAATTCCTTAGAAGATTCATTTCAAATTTAGCAGAAATAATTAGAGAATTGAATAACATGTTAAAGAAAGATTCAACACTTAAATGGATAGTAGAGGGAAACACAATCCTTTGAATCAATCAAACAAGCCCTTACAAGAACACCAGTCCTAATAAGTCCTGATTTCAAAAAATATTTTATTATTTTTTCTTTTGCTTCAGAACATACAATTGCTGCAGTCTTACTGCAGAAGAATGATTAGGGTTATGAACAAACCATTTCTTTTTTCAGCAAATCCCTAAGAGATGCCATATTAAAGTACAACATAACAGAAAAATAAGCACTTGTTTTAGTAAAGGCTATTAAAGACTTTAGAATGTATATCTTATACTCACACATGATTGCATATGTCCCAAATTTAGTAGTTAAGGACATTTTGACTCATAATGTGCCTGATGGTAAGAGAGACAAATGGATTGCCACTATTTTGGAAAATGACATTGAAATTAAGCCCACCGAAATCATTAAAGGCCAAGGTTTAGCCAAACTCATGGCTGAATCGAACTGTCATGCCTTAGATATACATTTTATTGCTCAATTAGATGATTAGGAAGAGATGGCGACTCCATAGATTAGTGAACCTTTCTTAGATTCACCTTGGTATGCATATATCATATTTGTTTTACTAAACTTACAAGCTCCTCCTGGATTGTCAAGAACTAAAGCTAGATTCTTAAAGTTAAAGGCAATGAAATATTGTATCATAGATAATGCTCTGTTTTGGAAATATCATGGTGGAATTTTATCAAATTTTTTACTGAAAGATGAAGTTGATAAAGTTATAGAAGAGTTTCATGCAGGTGACTGTGGAGGACACCTTTACTGGAAATCAACTGCTGATAAGATTTTGAGGGCTGGTTTTTACTGGCCCACTCTTTTTACAGATGTAAGAAAGTATGTGACCTCCTGTCACAAATGCCAGATCTTTGAAGGGAAGAAAAAACTATTACCTTTACCCCTCAAACCCATCTCCACAAAAAATTCATTTCAGCAATGGGGTTTAGACTTCATTGGCGAAATTCACCCACCCTCCTCAGCCCAACATAAATGGATTTTGACAGCCATAGATTATTTCACCAAGTGGATAAAAGACATTCCTTCTAGACAAGCCACTGATTCTGTCATCATCTCATTCCCCGAAAATAATATATTGTCTAGATTTGGATGCCCACAAAAGCTAATTACTGATAATGCAGTTGCTTTCAAATATAATAAAATGACTGACTTCTGTAACAAATACCACATTAACATTGGCCATTCCACTACCTATTACGCTCAAGGTAATGGACTTGCAGAATCCTCAAACAAAATCCTGGTTAATATCATCAAAAAACTGTTAGAAGACAATAAAAAGACTTGGAACAAAAGGTTAGTTAATGCCTTATGGGAAGACAGATTAACTACAAAGAAGTGCATTAGTACATCCCCTTATCAATTAGTATATGGGATGGATGTTGATTTTCCATCCTCTTTAGGAGTGCCAGTGATGAAGATGATACAAGAACTGCAGGTAGAACCCAATGATATCCAGGGAAGGATAAATCAGACCATACATTTGCAGCAAACCAGGGAATAAGTGTATGTCAAATCACAATTTATCCAAGATAAAATCAAAAATATATTTGACAAGAAAACAAAGGAAGATGATTTTTACATAGGTGATAAAGTGCTTAAATGGGATTCTAGAAGAGAAGATAAAGGTAAACATGGTAAATTTGATTTTCTATGGAAAGGTACCTATATCATTTATGGTTATAGAGGCAACAATGCATTATTTTTGAAGTAAATAGATGGATCTAATCTACTAGGAGGACCAGTCAATGGTAGGATGTTGAAGCATTACTTCTATTCAGATTAACCATTAGTTCACTTTGTTTACTTTGTTCATTATACATAACATTTCAGATGTTTAGATTGGATTGGATGTTTTTCTTGCAAAGTTGAAGCCCGAAGAGAAGGCCCTAAGCTTTGAAAGAGATAATATCATAAGTATGAATAAAGCAGAGCTCAGAAAACAATTTCAAGGCAAGCACAGTCAAAGTTCAAAGGCTACTGATCTTAAAGTTATTGACATTTCACCAGGAAATTCCATCCCCATGTGGAGCCACTGTTATGGTCCTATAATGATAGGATTCATAATTTTTAATTGACTATGATTAGTCTTGTAATACTGTACATACTTTTCTTTCTGCAAATTTTTTTCCCATATTAAAACATGTCAAGAGGGTAAGTCCTAAAAGAAAAATAAAAGGACTAAAAGAAAAAGATAAAAAATGAATATCAAATATGAACCCCACCAAAAAAGAGATAAAAATAGATCCTGAAAGTGATGCAAATTCGAATTCCACTAATTTTTACTTTACTTTTCAAAATAATATTGTGTGTAGCTTGTCAAAAATGCCACAATCCATGATGGTCAAACAACTTGATCTTGACTCATTCATGTTTTAAATTTCATGCTAATAGTTAGAGAATAAAGATCTATCCAAACTGTTTAATCTTGGAAGATCAGTAGTTAGGTAGAGAATAATAATGACCTCAATAGTTTAATCTGAGCCATTGGAAATCATAAGGTTACAATTTGATAGTTTGCTTATCAAAGAAAAATTAAAGGGCCTGTAAGCTCAAATGCACCCAAATAAATGAAGAAAAAATGTTAGGGTAAATGATGGGTAGGTAGAAGCAGTTTTCACAAGGCATGTATAGTAGAAATTAGTCATTTCATATTACTAACTTCCTTCCAAACTCATCTCCCTTGTAAAAATACCCATTCCCCTTCATATTAATCTTTTTCCCCTTACTTCACTTATTTTTCCCATGCTACAACAAATTTTCCCTAGATTAAAATCCATTTTCATTTGAAAACAATAAAATCTTTTACTAGCTCCCCCTTTCATTAAAAATACCCCAAAAATCCCCTTATCCTAAGTCTAAGGGTTTAAATAAAGTATCGGTCCCCATTGAAAACCTTCCCCGATATTATTTTAACTCATATTCTGACTGTGTTTTAAACACTCCGCTTTACATATTTTATTAACCTCCCTTTATATTTAACCTTATTTTAATATATATAGTTAAACTCATTCACATGTTTAACTAACTCTCGCTTATACTAAAGTCTCTACCCCGTATATATACCAAGTTAACATCATTTTCATAAAAGTCTAAGCCTATGATTTATGTTAATTCCTGGGTCCCACTTATAGACTATGCTAACCTTGCCCATTGCATATTCTTAACCGCTTTCATATATCATATAACCCATCGCATAAAATTAAACTTGGACCCCACCTCCTATAAAAATTCCTGACCATTCCTCCTATTCGCCCAACTGCTAGATCTACATTGATCAAATCTTATGGCCGATATATTCTATCGTATTCCAGATTACCTGACATTTAACACCACCAAGGGCTAGCGAAATAAGTAGTTTCAAATCCCCGCCCCTCTGATACGTGCCAACCCCTGATTGTATCGCACTCCTCAGCATAATACCATTTACCAGCTTTTTCCAATGCAAAAAACTCTAAGCTGTTTTATCTGCCCCTTATGAATACCACCGCTATTATTTGAAACTTAGCCCGCACCTAAAGATTAACCACTATTGGTTAAAAACACATAAAGCTGCCCTTTCAAGCCTTTTCACCATTTTTTTGTTCAGATTTTCCCAAAGAGAGACTTTTCCAACCTATTCTAAAGCAAAAAAGTCTCTCTCGACCTGTTTTTTAGCCATTTCGCAACCAGAATTCAACACTCTTGCTACTACAACCGGTGTAGAACTGATTTAAAGCAGTATAAAGACCATTGTAGCATAGTTCATTGCCAAAAAGCCATTGTTGTATCCAGAACCTTTATGCATACCAAAAGTTTCATTTTCCATGTATTCTTAAAGTGTCGAGGCCTTTTATTAGGCTCAAAAGAAAGTAATAAGTTAATTGAACCAGTTTAAAGAACTTTGTAGACCATAGTGAGCTAGTGTTGCCTTTAAAACCCTTTCTACAGACTGTAATAATATTTTCACAATATATTTAAGGGCCTGAGCTTATTTCTTGATCACAGAAGAGTAGTTAATTTAATAAAATAAATAAATCCATGGATTCCAAAGGTATTGTGACAGTCAATCCCCTGAAACCTCCTGTTGTTGATGTGGAACATACCCCCCTTGCAGACGGATACTTCAAAATTGGTGACCCTGTCACTGATTTCAACCTCCTTGAGCTCCACTGTTAGAGCCATGATAAGTCAATTGACCAAGCTGATGATGTTTACCTTTGGGAGTCAAATTTTCCCAAGTATATTGTCGCACAGACCTTCCAGTGTCCAAAGGTTATCAAACTCTATTAAACCAGTTATTTTCCTTATCGAAGAGCCTTAGTGAGCCCTGGTAAAGAGATTTTATTCACCATCACAGCTGAATCAATAAACTAGATGCTGAAAATTCAAACTAGGCCTCATAAAACCCCACTATCTATTGAGATCCTCACTAAATTGTATTTAAAGTTGGACTTCCCTAAGAGGTTCTAGATATTCCAAACATGCATTCCCTCATCAGTAGAAACTCCCAAGACTAACCCTCCTTATCCAACTGCTATATTCTCTGAGAGAACCAGGCATGTTATCACCATGCTGTCATGTATTCTGGGTTATTTCACTGATGAGAATGTTGATGCTTCAGTCCTAGGTTTTCTGTCTATTTTCTCCCCTGGTTAGCCTCTTGCTTCTACATTCAATTTTTCCCAGTACCTTTCTGATACAATCCATGAATAGCTGGTTAGATTACAAGAGGAGGGAGTGTTCAAGTATTCATCTGTTTTGTTCCATATGTTCCTATACTTTCAATCTGAAAGATTTCCAATCAACCTTCAAAAACTGGATGTTGAAGGTAATCCTAAGTCAGTAATATTTTGGACTTCATTAATTAGGAAAGATTCCACAAAGTTTACATACAAAGACTTCATTGACTCATTCATCTATCCAATTTTCAACATGTTGAACATCAACATTGAACCAAGGGTCACTGATGAGATAAAAAAATGTCTTGCAGTTATCAAAACACAGTAGGATAGGAGATTGGTATCTTTACCAAAACCACAGTGAGATTAGGGTATATGGATGTCAAATCACTCCATATAAACTTCCAAAATACCTCCCAATGGGGTTATTTGCACTGGAATATATCAGGTAGATCTTTAACTCTGATGAAGTGAATTTCTTGTCAGCCAAAAGGAAAACATCGTTCAAAATAAAAAAAACCAGATTGGTCCTTTCATTTGCAATAACAGGACTGTTGGTCAACAGGCAGAAAAGTGTCTTCAAGAATTGAAGTTCAGTCAAAGTTTCAAATGGAATTATGATCCTTTAGGAGTTATCCACAAACTACGGATCAAATTGAAGCTAACTCCTTTTGTCCATGAGACCAAGCCAGACATTTAAAAGTACTCCAATCAATCTCAATGGTTGGAGAATACTTTAAAAGAGGAAAACAAGCAAGGTGATACTAGTTCCATCTTGTAGACTCCAGCTCACAAGATATAAACTCCAAAAGATTCAGAGAAGAAGGATCATATTCAGCTCAAATTACCAGCACTGAAACAAAATTCAAATTGATGTACAGGAAGAAGCCCAAATTAAATTATGTAAATGAACAAGTTGAGACAATTGAGATCATTGATAGAGACACAGTGGTAAAAGACAATGCACCTCCAGCAGTTTCAAAGGAAACTCACCAACCTTCAACATCTAATACTCAGATTATTTAAAAGCAGCATAGTGTTGAAGTGTCTTCATCAAGTAAGCCAGAAAATAAAGAACAGGATATCATGCAGAAGTATAAGGAAATCAAACTCAGAAATGAGGCATTACAAGCAAATAATTATGCCCAATACTGGAAGCAAACACCTAGTGACCAAATCAAGTTACTTTTTGCATTTGATTACAAGACTAGGAAGATGCAGATGACTTTCTTATAGCCCACAGTGAAGCATCCTAAGTCATCAATAGATTATAAGAAGACATCATATGAAGTTCAAGCCAAAGATCTTCATCCTATAGACGAAATAGAATTTCATAAGCAAGTTGGTGAAATGTTGTATTCTACCATGACCAATAAAGCCATGAGTGTAAAAAAGCTGCAAAATACTCTAGAAAACATCAGAGGATAGTTAAATATAGATAAGGCTTCCTCGCAAGTCAAGGATGATAGAATCAAATCCCTAGAAGAACTGGTCTTAGCGGTAGGATATGATCCCAAGAACATTAAAGTTGCAGAAGAACTTATAAAGAAAAATAATGCAGACATTGCTGCATTAAAGAAACAACTCAAATTGCCTCCTACTGAACATCCAGAAGCAAAGGAAGTATTAGAGAATGAAGGACAAAAATATGAAATGATGAACCTCAACCTTTAGTTGACAACTCAACTGAAGGAGATGGAGAATGAGATAGATAAGTTAGTGTAGGAGAAAAAGGCCAGCATGGACGCAATCTGTGTCACAAATATTCCTACCATTACTACAAAATTTCCTTCTACTTTAGCAGCTTTAGTGGTCACATCAATTCCAGTAGCTACAACACATCCCACTACATCAACAACTACATCAGCTACAGAGTCATCTAAAATAGCAGCACAGCCTAGTGATGAAGCAGGTAAACTGGTTAAAGCAATGCAAGACATGTCCATACAGACTAATGAAATAAATAGACTTAAAGAACAACTAAAAATTCCAGATGATGAGAATAAAATAGTTCAAATCATGCATAAGAATGAAGTACAGAAGTCAAACAGATTGACTGAGAAAGTGCAGAAATTAGAGAAGAAATTAACATTGAAAGAACCACTTGCCCAAGCCAAGAAGCAACTATGGGCCAATATTATTGAATATGTCAATGATACTTGGCCATACATTCAAGTGATTTATGAACATAATGATTTGATCAAAACAACAAGTGAAGCCATACATAAAGTTAAGGAAGAACTTGGTAAAAAGCTAGAAGAAGCAGCTGAGATCATTAAGTTTCTTAATTCCAAGAACAAACAGGAATTGGAAGAAATTGGCATTAGTGACAGAAATAAGAGAATCCTTGAGGTCAGAAAAGTAATTTCTAAAAGGAGCTTAATGGTACAACTTGAATACAAATGTTAGAACATGGAGCTTGCCATGACCAAATTCATGGTGAAATTTGATATTCTGAGGCAGAAAGAGCTTCCAAATCCTTTAGTTATTAATGACAGGTTGATGAAACATGAGGATTATGATAAGAAAACCAGAGAAGTGGAAAATGAACATGTCAACAATTCCTCCATGAAGGGAATACCTAGGAAAAGTGCTCTATCAGAGTTTTGAAAACCTCTTTTATCTCCAGCACGAGATAAAACATATATTCATTAACAAGCCTACTTTTGCAAAGTACACAGAAGCTGATGAAATTTTCAGAAGAATGGTAAAAATAAAGTTACCAGATGCAGAGGGTTGGGAAATTTTAAATGATTTACTGTGAAAATAAAAAGGTCACATGATAAAAGAGCAGTTCAGGATGAAACTGAAAGATAGAGCAGGCAGTTTAAAGTGAAAAACAACATTAAATAGATAAAGGTTAAAACATAACAGTCAAAGTGAAAACAGAGACAGTTAAAGAGTATCAGATGAAAGTCATATTTTAAAGTCAAAACAGAGATCACAAAGTAGAGTGAAATACAGCCAACGTAAAGAACACTCAACAGCGTAAAAGACAGCCAATGTTGAGCAATATTCAAAGAGAAAAAGAAGCAAAATATCAAATATAAAACAACAAAATCAATAAAACAGGGACAACTTGCATTAGTTAGATCGTTGTCTCTATCTTCTTGCATGACGATATTTTGTATTCCTTGAATAATTCCTAAGTCAGTTGTAGGATATTTTGTAATATTTTTTGTATAAATACTTCATAATTAGAAGTATTGTGGGTGGATTGTGGATTGCTAAACATTTCTATAGTTGTATTGATCTGAAACTTGAGGGTTCATTGTACCATTTTCAAGTCAGCAGACTGGATTGAGTAATAAAGGCATTATATTAGAGGATTCATGTGTTGGGCCATTTCAGTGAAGTAATTTCAATTTTTCTTTGTTATTTTGTAAATTTTTTCATACTTGCATGTTTTCTTAATCTAAATGTTATAACATAAATTATATTTCAGAACTTGTTTAAATACACTTTGTCTTGAAGTGTTATTCCTTTACAAGTTTTCCTTTGATATCCAGATTAGGGAATTATTCATTGCTCCCTAGTTTCGATTGACCTCTGTCATTTCTTTCATTATCCGAATTTGAGGATCCTTAATTGCTCTCTCATCCCGATTGAAACCATTTCACCTTCTAGCCTAAAGATTTGAACTAGCTCAGCTACCTTGCCTTGTGAACTCTTCGTTTAGAACTTGATTTTGCTTTGTTGCTTGATACATTGACTCCATTAGCCCAATGGAAAAGAGACCTACATTTATCTATCTAAATCAGTAATTCCACCACAAAAAAAAACCAAATCAAAATCAAAACCCTATCAATCTTACATAACTAGCCTAAAATCAACTAAAAACAACAAAGTTAAATCATAAAGAGATAGCCCTCTCTGAGCATTAGGAAGGCTAGATCCTAAGCTTAAAATTAGGTTTGTGGTTACCTCTAATATTCTTTAAAACAAAATAATAACTCTAAGAATTATTGGAGTGTTAACAGTTAGCAACTCACCAAAATTGGTCCCACTACTCTTTCCATTAATCTTTGGAGTTCTATTGTGACTGCTAATACAACATCTCACTTTGTATAATAACCCACGTGATACCATTTTATCAACTCTTGGTACTAATTCATTGTACATGATTCCTGCTATTTTTTCAATCAACTACTTCCATCCATCTTGGCTTGTATTAATAATTCTTCCTTTTATGCCCAAGATTAAACTTATGCCTTGAATACCTAGCATACTTGAGTTATGTTTCCTAATATTCTTTTCCAACTTAATTAATGTTTTATATTGTTTTTATCTGTGCACTACCCATTATCAATTTTAACATCATATTAGTATCTCTAATATAACAATATATAATTGTGTTGCCTTTTGTTTCTAACCCCCTTTTTTTAAGGCTTGCACCTTATGCGATGCCCCCTCAAACCTCCTTTCACTTTAATTGTTACAATGTAACATTGAATTAGGTATAATTTTAACATCATATTAGTATCTCTAATATAACAATATATAATTGTGTTGCCTTTTGTTTCTAACCCCCTTTTTTTAGGCTTGCACCTTATGTGATGCCCCCTCAAACCTCCTTTCACTTTAATTGTTACAATGTAACATTGAATTAGGTAAACGTTTTAATCTTCCATTGGAACAATGACCTATACAACTTTTTTAGTTTTTGTGGCATTTTTATACTTGTTATTCTTTTAAATACGATATACACTTCCATTTTTCTAATGTGTCCCGGGGTCGAGGGTAGGCCCACACATACCCCTGGTCTCCATGGAGAAGGAGAAAACTCCTATAATATGTTTTCAAATCAAAATACCATGTTAAGGTCCCCTACCGTAGTTTCAGCCTAACTTAGCTAGTTCTAGGGATGTCAACCCACATTCAAATGACCATTTATTTATATATCACTCAAATATCAACCTAATTTCAACCAATGCAAAATCTCATAACTGCATGGCTAATGTCATACCACTAAGGTCTTGTTGAGCCTAGATGAGGTTAGTTGATTAATGCATATGTTTCCATATCATAATCCTATGCTAGAATATGATGGTAAGTATTTATTACCTGTAATTTCGTCCGCTGAATACATGAGTGTTTTGATAATTAATTTGCGATCCAGGTTATTATAAAAATTTGGTGTCAAACCAATGATGGCTACGTTGTAGAGCCGATGTGATCTTCACATGATGGTCAGTAAGGGGCTCATGTGGACGGTGGAGATTTCACTATGTTAATCGAATGACGACGTTTAATTTTCTTAACCATAGCCCTACGTGCGGCGTTGAGTTCTCTTTTGGTTTCTCTGTCGTCGGCGCCTGTCTGGTATGCAGAGCACCGCCATGACAATATTGGAGAACTTGGAAGTTGAGGTTTCACTCTGCACTCCATGGAAGCTATCCTTTTTTTTTATATAAATCCTAATTTGGGGTGCGTAGTCCTTCTCGGCATACTGGTAAGGTTCAACTTCCCTCTGTGATATCTATCCTTCCTTTATTTCAATAGCCTCTGGTGTTAAACATTAAACTCGATTAAGTTTTCCTTTTTTTTTCGTATAGTTATTATTCACGAAACTCTCTTCCTGCAGGAAACAGGAATCTCGACTCGGCCTCTTGGTGCTCCATCGTTTTATTGGTCCTGCCAGGCAACCACGTCTTGTTTTATTTTAACATGTCTTTCCTAACCTAAATGTTTATTCAGATGAAACATGTAGTTTTCTTGTCTTCTATTTCTTCTTTAGCTTTTTATATATATATATATTCTGCAATTTCCCTTTTTTTTTTCTTTTTTTTTTTTTTTTAACGATTTTACCCTACAGTACTCCTACGTAAACTATCGTGCTCATATTTCAGAGCTATGATGCTTGTATAAGTCATTCCTTGTCTCTTTTCTCTCTTAACATAAAAAATAAGTAATGTTTTTACCTGTAACTAGTTTTGCTTCAAGTGACAAAAACTTCATCTTTATGTTTTATCTATATGCACTGATTATCCTCACTATCTGTGTTTGCTACGGGGTTATTGTACCCAAAATGAAAATGATATATGTTCACGTTCGGACTTATGATAAAGTTTCAGTTTCAACTATGTATTTTCTTTTCAATACCACTATCACGGTAATACAAATGCCTATGGATGTTTTGAATTAAAGGCCGGTCATTTTTAGCATCGATCTTGTCTATTTTGATCATTGGGAAAACAACTTTTCTGGCCGCGACTATGTTTATGTTTGAGCTATTGGATCAATGTTACACGTATTGAAATGTTGAAATGTTTTAAGCCATTAGATCAAGTAAATATTTTTTATAATGTTAGTTTTTTTCTTTTTAATAAGTTAGATTGAATTTAGGTTTTGGTGATGATAGAAAAGGTTGTAATGTCATGTTTAACATTTTGACTATGTCAAATTACACAAAATTAAAAATAAAAGTAAATTAAATGAAAAGATTGACATAATGTAATGAACATTTAACTAGGTCAAAATACAATAAAATTAAAAATAATTAAAATAAAATAATGATAAATTATAAATACAGCCAATGGTATTGACCCATGGTATTCATGTGGCATGTAGTTTCTTTATAGGGGGAACTAAGATGGTCTAAATCAATCTCAACTTTGGATCTAAACGAATTATTTAATAAATTATTTTTTAAATGTTTATAACCATTATTTTTTTTAAATTTTAATACATCCAAATATACATAGTTTTTATTATTTTTGTTACAATTATTTTATTATTCCAAAAATACATGGGTTTTTTTGTTATATATTATTTATGTTACAACTGTTTTATAATTCATGAGTATTATTTCTTAAAATATAAAAAATTAAATTAATAATGAAAATTTTTAAACTAGCAATTGCACCACATGTTGGAAAGAAGAGGTAGTAGGAACTTTTTCTCCAACTGATCCTCCAGAATAAAGGGTGGAGAATTATGTTTACTAGACCTCAAATCAAAATATCCATATTGGGTAATTGATGTGGAACAACTTCTTTGTTATTAATTTCATGTAAGATGTGTTTTTTCATGATGGATGAGACATTTTGGCCAAAGTACTCAAGACCTCTATATGACGAAATCGGCATGTTTATTTTTTTTCTGCATGAAGGATGCACTTGGTTTTTGTGACCAAGTTGGGCATACTTCACCCTTCCACAAAATTATTTTCTTCTATCACATTCACAATGTTGAATTCCTCTGATACTACTCGTAGAACTCTGACTCTGCTCTACAGCTAGAATTATTTAATGGAATAAAAACTTATCACTATGACATGTTGTACTTCATAAGAGACTACTAAGAAGCTTCAGTATGGTAAATCCACCTTCACCTGTCATTTGAACATAGAGCATAGTGCTATTTTAATCGTCAAGACATTTGGGCCCTTTTTAACCCTTGGGGATGATTAATTAATCTCAGTTTAGATAATTTATATTAGTAAATTATCTACAATCATATTTCCATAATTCCTATTTGAACGACCAATATTCCACTTCTTTAGAACTTTTCACCTCAGTGAGAATAACAAACATCATGAAGACCCAAAAGTAAGAAGAAAAATTAGCTCATAATCAGGAAACCTAGCGACTTCTTTAAGGATCATAATTCAAGACTTTAGTTCCTTTTAAATATCATTTATTTTCCCATCGAATAAAAAGCAACAACTGGCATCATAATTCAAGACTTTAGTGCCTTTTAAAGATCATTTATTTTCTCATCAAATAAAAAGCAACAACCAAATTTTGTAGTGACATGAATGGGAACAAATTTTAAATGTAATAACTCCCTTCCCTAGTGATAGTACATTTTGTTTTGAAATGAAATTATTTTCCCGATATTTTAAATAATAGATTCCTCCCCAAGTGACCCTTTAGAGATACCTTTTTTTCAACTGATTCCAATAGGTAAGTGTCTTTTGTCTAGTATTTCTGAGTCCTCCTTACAATTGGATTGTTTCTCTTCCCATAACTCTATCTCGGGTAATAATTCTAGCTTTCTCTTGTTTATGAATAAATTGTCTCTATATCACTATTTTCTGTCTCTTTTTTAGCGTTTGCTTGAATTAGTGAGATAGTGTAGCTCATCTAGATTCCAAAATCCGCGAGTAACCCATTTTCTAAAGAGTCATCTTCTGTTTTTAATTCTTCTATTTGGTCCTCCATAGCCTTGTCAACGTTGTTTCCTTCTAAAGAATCATACATTCTTAATAATTATCCATTGTCCTATTTTTCTTCTTCCATATACTTCAGATCTAAATGAATGGAACATGAGATAAGCTTCGTGACATTTTCCAAATTCCAAGATTTTTCATTGCACTTTTCATGTGTATTAGGGAAAATGGATTCCATACATTCAACGTTATGCCTTTTTAGGGCTTGTTATAAGGTTGGAAACTTCTCTTCACCATGATTCCTTTCTTTTGTATCCTTGACTTTGATACAATAATAAATAATACTCATGAATTATAAAACAATTGTAACATAAATAATATATAACAAAAAAACTATGTATTTTTGGAATAATAAAATAGTTGTAACAAAAATAATACAGAACAAGAAAAACTATGTATATTTGGATGTATGAAAATTTAGATACATTTTATTAAGTAAAATTTTAAAAGAATAATGGTTATAAACATTTAAAATTAATTTTATTAAATAATTAATTTAGATCGAGAGTTAAGATTGATTTAGGCCATCTTAGTTCCCACTACAAAGAAACTAAATTCCACATGAATACCATGGGTCAATATCATGAGCTGTATTTATAGTTTATCATTATTTTTTTTATTATTTTATTTTTTACTTTATTTTGACCTAGTTAAAATGTTCATTACATTAAATGTCAATCTTTTTATTTATTAAGATTGATTTAGGCCATCTTAGTTCCCCGTATAAACAAACTACATTCCACATGAATACCATGGGTCAATACCATGGGTTGTATTTATAGTTTATCATTATTTTATTTTATTATTTTTATTTTTTATTGTATTTTGAACTAGTTAAAATGTTCATTACATTATGTCAATATTTTTATTTAATTTTTTTTATTTTTTATTTTGTGTAATTTGACATAGTCAAAATGTTAAACATGACATTACAACCTTTCTATCATCACCAAAACCTAAATTCAATCTAACTTATTAAAAAAGGAAAAAACTAACATTATAAAAAAACATATATAAAAATATTTACTTGATCTAATGGTCTAAAACATTTCAATCATCTAACATTTGATCCAATGGCTCAAACATGGACAAAGTGGCAGCTAGGGGAGTTGTTTTCAAATAGTGACGCCTTACGGCATAAATATGTGATCTTTTTTAAATTTCTAAATTAGATTTTAACCTCAATTTTTTTAATAAAATTTAAAAAAATAACTTAATAAAACTAGATTTAACATAAATTAGTTTAATGAATAAAAAAAAATTGTAAAATACATAATCATTAAATATTCGGGTACATAACCATAAATTTTTTTATTTATAATAAAATTTATATCATAAAGTTAAACTCCACACAAACCAATTAATTTATATTACATGGATAAGAAAAAATATAAAAAAAAGGAAAATAACTATTTATATATTTAAATATTACATTTTTGTGCTACTATGGTCTCCAACAAAATATGATAGAAATGTTGTAATGTCATGTTTAACATTTTGACTATGTCAAATTACAAAAATTAAAAATAAAAGTAAATTAAATAAAAATATTGACCCATAAATACAGCCTATGGTATTCATGTTGAATTTAGTTTCTTTATAGGGGGAGCTAAGATGGCCTAAATCAATCTTAACTTTGGATCTAAACTAATTATTTAATAAAATTATTTTTAAATGTTTATAACCATTATTCTTTTCCCCAAATGTGGGTGCCTAGCTGCAAGAATTCGGGCCACTTGGGTGCCATATGGTAGGGCAGCTGTCAGCCCAACGTGCCCGCACATGAGTGCCCGCCTGCTGTTAAATGTCGGAGCATGCTGACCATAATTTCATTCTCCGCCAACTTTCTCGAGACGTCCTTCCCGTATAGAGAATTAAAAACTCCTCATCCTACTGCAATGGCTATTAATTCAGCCTGCCGCACTCCTCAAGCCTCCATTCAACTCTCTATCTAGCTCTCTTTGTTTGCCTCCTGCATTTCCTTTCAGCCCTCAACTCTTGGCCCTGCTCAATCCTGGTGTAGCTATCCCTTGACGAATTCTGGTGGTGGGAGCTCCTCTCCTGCTCTGAAGAGCGTTCCCTCCCTGTCTTGCGCTTCTTCTCCCTCGCCCGCCATGCCTAGGCACCACATAATGCATTTTTGACATGCTGGTGGGCGCGGCCTCCCCTCCATACCTCCTTTGTCGATGGCCTTGGGCAGGGAATTGAATCTCTCTATGGGTTGGGAAGAGCCGAGCAGGCTCGACCCTGTCAACCTCTCTGCTCAATTATCCCTTCACCTCCCCGTCTCCCCACCTGAATCCTCGTGCATTCATCCCAAGAAGCGCCCATGTAAGTCTACTCTTCAATTCGAGTCGGTCTTCATCCCTCGCAAGATGAAAGCCCTGCTTGTGCAGAGCGCCTCCAACAGTAGCCATTGCACTAGCAGTGGCTCGGGTTCCAGCGGCAATTGAGGTTCTAGCAGCGAGGAGGGCGGCAAGGATGAAGACACCAGCGCACTTGCAGCCACCTCCAACCAGCTAGATGCTCAGGTGTTACCTCTGCCTCCAAATTCTGCCCACGCACCAAGCAAGGAGGATGATGAGTCTTTTTATGTTTGCAGGATTGTGGAAGAAGATTCCAACCCTCTAAAGAAGAATGAAGGTATACCTTAATTCCAATTGTTGGGTGCTCTTCTCTCACTCCAGTTATTTCATGGCATTCTCTAGTTAAAATTTTCTTTGGAACCTTTCTATGTTATGTTTTAGTTTCAAAATTATTTATGTTGGTTTCCCATCCTGGGCAGCTCTTAATTTTTGCTACCTGTGGATTGGTTTCCCCATCTGGGGAAATCCTTATTTTGCTATCAAACTCTTGACACATACCTCAGGAATTGGCTTGTCAAAAATGGAGGACAAGTATTGTAAAATTTTGTCGTATATGATATAATAGAAGTAGACTAAATTAGAAAAAAAAAACCATTATTCTTTTAAAATTTTATTTAATAAAATGTATATAAATTTTCATACATCTAAATATACATAGTTTTTCTTGTTCTGTATTATTTTTGTTACAACTATTTTATTATTCCAACCTTACAACAAGCCCTAAAATGACATAACGTTGAATGTATGGAATCCATTTTCCCTGATACACATGTGAAGTGCAATGAAAAATCTCGAAATTTGGAAAATGTCATGAAGCTTATCTCATGTTCCACTCATTTAGATCTGAAGTATATGGAAGAAGAAAAGAAAGAAAATGGATACTTATCAAGAATGTATGATTCTTTAGAAGGAAACGATGTTGACAAGGCTATGGAGGACCAAATAGCAGAATTAAAAATAGAAGACGACTCTTCAAAAAATGGGTTACTCAAGGATTTTGGAACCCATATGAGCTATATTATCTCACTGATTCAAGCAAGCACTCAAAAAGAGACAGAAAATAGTGATATAGAGACAATTTATTCATAAAGAAGAGAAAGCTAGAATTATAACCTGAGATAGAGTTATGGGAAGAGACATTCCAATTGTAAGGAGGACTCAAAAAATACTAGAAAAAAGGACACTTACCTATTGCAATCAGTTGAAAAAAAAGGTATCTCTAAAGGCTCACTTGGGGAGGAATCTATTATTTAAGAGATCGGGAAAATAATTTCATTTCAAAATAAAATGTACTATCAGTAGGGAAGGGATTTATTACATTTAAAATTTGTTCCCATTCTTGTCACTACAAAATTTGATTGTTTCTTTTTATTTGATGGGAAAATCAATGATCTTTAAAAGGAACTAAAGTCTTGAATTATGATCCTTAAAGAAGTCGCTAGATTCGCTAATTATGAGCTGATTTTTTCTTCTTACTTTTGGGTCTTCATGATGTTTGTTATTTTGACTAAGGTGAAAAGTTCCAAAGAATTGGAATATTGTTCATTCAAAAAGGAATTGTGGAAATATTATTGTAGATTATTTATTAATATAAAAGGGCCCAAATGTCTCCTACCCATAAAATTGACGATTAAGATAACTCTATGCTCTATGTTCAAATGACAGGTGAAGGTGGATTTACCATACTTAAGCTTCTTAGTAGTCTCTTATGAAGTAAAACATCTCATAGTGATAAGTTTTTATTCCATTAAATAATTCTAGCTATAGAGCAAAGTCAGAATTCTAGGAGTGGTATAAGAGGAATTCAACGTTGCAAATGTGATAGAAGCAAATAATTTCGTGGAAGGGTGAAGTATGCCCAACTTGGTCATAAAAACCACCTGCATATTTCATGCAGAAAAAAAAATAAACATGCAGATTTCGTCATATATAGGTCTTGAGTACTTTGGCCATAATGTCTCATCCATTATGAAAAAAGACATCTTACATGAAATTAATAACAAAGAAGTTGTTCCACATCAATTACCCAATATGGATATTTTGATTTGAGGTACAGTAAACATAATTCTCCACCCTTTATTCTGGAGGATCAGCTGGAGTCGAGAAATTTCCTACTTACCTCTTCTTTCTTATATGCTATTCTTTCCTATACCACAACCTTACGGCATTTCCTTTGCAACATGTGGTGCAATTGCTAGTTATGATAAATGCTATTTTATCTTATACATAAGAGTATAAGGGTTGTAAAAATTGTTGGTGTACATGCACATAGTTAACTTTAATTAGCTTTAGTTCAACTCTAGATATTGCATGTGATGTTCACTTATCTTTAGCTATTTAACTCAAGTGCTTGCATGTGGCGTGCACTTGGCTTTAGTTAGTTAACTCTAGTGCTGGCATGTGGTGCATGTACACATTAACATAACATAAGCACACTTAACTTTAGTTAGCTTTAATTATTCATAGTTATTGCATGTAGAACTAAGCTTAACTTAGTTGCTTTATATATTGATTCTCAAACTAATATTGATGAATCAAATTCAGTCTCAATTCCAATTTTTCTTTTTCAATTCTCAAAATTTTGTACAATTATTATTCAGTTAGATTCATATTTGTGCTATAATAATTTTACATGGTATCAGAGCTACAGGGGCTTGGACAAGGTGCATGAACAATATTTTGGAGGTTTGAAGATCAAAAAAATAGAAATTGTTTGGAGATTGGATTTGCAGATCAGAATATTAAAGAATTGTCACAATTGTTGCTACAACCACAAAGTGAAAGAATGGAATTCCAAACTTCCACTATTCTGACTCCATACAATTACTATGAATGGAAGCCAATGATTTTTCTTCATCTTAGGAGCAAAGGCTTGTACCAAATAGTCATGGGAATTAGGACAGAACCAATGTTACAGGATGAGAAGTCAAATTGACTTAACAAATCTGACATGGCTTATGGAAGATTGTGTTTATCTGTCTCTCATGATATTCTTTATGAGATCAGAAATATAGAATCACCACATGAAATCTGGACTACAGTGAAACGATTATACATTGATGAAAATGATCTAGAAGAACACCATTTGGAGGAAAAGAGATTGAGTTAATATAGCAGTCATGAAAGTGGTGAAGACTCCAATAATGTGGAGAAATATTCTCAAGACAGTTTTGAACAAGAAGACTCTACTTCTTCTATTGTTAATGAACTAGTTGCAGATGAGAATTTTATCTTGTCCAATAACGAAGACATCGTACATGAGGAAATATCTTCCTTTGCTAGTGATGAAGACACTACTTTCAAAAACATAGAATATGACTTTTATTCCTTTACTATTGATAATGTTGATGATGCAGATCTGACGAGGTTTCAATTTAATGATGTCCCACATGCACTCTCATTCATAGAGGCATGCATGCCCATGCATCCATCTGAGGAATTTATAGCACCATTTATGTGCATGTATGCATCCATAAAGGCATCTCTAAAGCCACACATGCAATTGCATGCATCCCTAGAGACAACCATTCCCATGCATGCATATAGGGTACATCAATATGATCGTTAAATGCATGACGAAGTTACAGGGAATCCATATTGGCATGCAACCATGTATAAGGAAATTCAGTCCTTGATCCAAACATGGGAGTTGATACCTCTACTTCCAAAAATGAATCTTGTTCCTCTAGATCCATGATGGGATCATTAATATTCAGTACTTTCCTAGTTCTGAGCATATTGCTGATATCTTCACCAAGACTTTCATTGAGCAGAAGTTTCGATTTCTACAACATCGTCTTAGGGTGAAGGACACGATTGCCTAACAATTTTCTTTTCCCTACTTTTTGCATTATATTTTGAGGGGGGGTTTTCTTCCTACTGGGTTTTCCCTCTTTCGTATTTTCATGCATTTTATATGGCTACCTAAAATTGCCTTGTTGTCGAGACTCATTCATTTTGCATCACACTCACCTAAGTTATGCTTAAAGGGGGGTGGTGGTGTACATGCACATAGTTAGCCTTAATTAGATTTAGTTCAAATCTAGTTATTGCATGTTATGTGAACTTGTCGTTAGCTAGTTAACTTGAGTGCTTACATGTGGTGTGCACTTGGCTTTAGTTAGTTAACTCTAGTGCTTGCATGTGGTGCATGTGCACATTAACATAACATAAAGAACACTTAGTTTTAGTTAGCTTTAATTATCTATAGTTATTGCATGTAGAACTAATCTTAACTTAGTTGCTTTATATATTGATTCTCAAACTAATATCGGTGAATCAAATTCATTCTCAATTCCAATTTTTCTTTTTCAATTCTCACAAGTTTGTGTAATTGTGCTTCAGCTATATCCGTATTTGTGCTCTAATAATTTTACAAAAATACTATAGAACTCCTATTGTGAACTTTGGACTCCTAATCTCTGCATGTGTCGTCTTAATGAAACACTTGTTACATTACGTATATATTTGTTTACATAAACTTATCAAATTCGTTTCTAGTATAATATCAACAACAAGAATATAATTGATACAATTAAGGTTGAAATTCCCTTATATTATACATAGTGGTTGCTTTCCTAATTTTTACGCCCTCCACAAAAATTTGGTATCGCTAAGATTTTGGTATTCTTTTTTTCCTTTTGCTTGAACGACAAGTTAAATAAATTATCCTTAAATATTTTGACACCTACCTACCTTTGTCCCTCATTCATATTTTTGATGTTTCATAGGGCTCATCATGTTTTATTTTTTTTTATTCATTATGCTTATAAAATAACCATCAACCTACTTATATGATCAAACAATATCATTACATATTCATACACATTACATACACATGAAATTGGTTTCCTACGAGGAACTTTCAGCTTTATTTACCACTAATTCAATCTAAATATAAATTCATGCAACCAAATTTCACAATTCAAAATAGGATTATCCATATTAACTACCGTATGACACCAAATACCATAATGCAAAATAGGATTCTCCAAATTAGCTACAATATGACACTAAATACCATAATTCTAACCAGATTTTGTAACACGCTCCTCCCACATTTACCCAAGCTGATCGATATAATGAGGTAAAAATGCAATGAGAGGCTACTATGATGTGATTCAACTCCCATTGTATAGTTAAGGAAGTGTAAATGACAAAAAAAAACCAATTTGACCTTCCTACAAACCCTTCAAGAGGCAACGAACCTTTCCAAGTGCATAACCCATGAGACAACTTATCATTTTGATGACCTGGATGCTCATCCACTCCTATGAAAAGCCATGCATGTGACTGAGGCCTTCCAGTCTCTCCCATAGAAATGCATGCCAATTAATGTGGACTTTTCCAAGTATTTTTGAGCTAGCGACCCTGGATTTTGTGCCACATTTTCAGGACGAGGGCTCAGACCACTACCCAAAACTTCATGAAACTTTCAGAAATGAAAAATTAAAATGGAATAAGGCTACTAATGCAATAATTTAACCACATACTCAAATGGAACCATACTATCCATGACATGCATTTCATCAAACATGTAAAAAACAATAAATCTACAAGTCATAACAATATATTTGTGCATAGGGGTCCCATACTTATCTGATATTTGTAAGGAAGCATTGATATCTCATCACAATAGTTTCATTATCATCTATTAGGTCATATATTCATTATTCATTAATTTACTAATCAAAATATGATGAAATCCATACATCAAGTATGTAATATAACATGCTTATAACCAACATATAACCAATAGAACTAACAAGGATATAAAAATCATAAAAACCACATATAAAATAAAATATGTGTTTATCATGCATGCATGCACAACCACTACACTCTTCAACTCTTTATTCTTCCTAGTTGATTTCATTATAAACTCTAGTTATAGGAGCCACACCCCCTTTAAACAACCTTTCCCAAGGCACATACTAGGGTATGAATCCCTTTTCCAAGGAAGCATTCTTTCACATAGTTGTTCCTTCTTAGGAAACATAACCTTCTTCCCAAATGTTTAATTTGGGTAGTACTATTGTTACCACACACAACTAACAAGCTTTATTTTTATCTGGATTTTTTTTATATGGTGCATCTCTAACACACTCAAGCCTTAAAGTTTGAACCATGGGATTTGATACCACTATGTAACATACCCAATCCCCAAGTTGACTTTATGGAGGTGGGGTATGATTTATTTTTTCTATTTCTGTGATTCTCTCAAACCTATTTTATGAAGTCACCATTTCCTTCTACTTGTTGAAATATTTCGAAGGTATTAAACTTACTCCATTTGGACTTTTAGGCACATAGTTATGGCCCTTCGAAGGTTTTCCAATTTTATGTCCAATCAACATATGTACAACTGACACATGGCTTCCCCTCCATGTGTCACTATGATACTATGCTTTATCATTAAATACATGGCTCACATTGGGTGATCATCCACCCATTTATCATAATCTTATTATGCCACTTCCATAGGTAGGGCACATTTGGTACCCTGTCACATTTGAATCTAGTTTTTTCATGCAAGCCTCATTTAGAAGGTTTTGTATTAATATATTCTAGTTCAGTTGATTCTAATAAAAGATGGAAAAACATGATAAGTATCACAATTGACAGATTTTGGATTCCTTGCTATTTGGAATTTGTCTAGAGACGTGAAAAATATCTAGGTACAATCATATCAACATCTAACATGCATAATATAGATTTTTTCAATATTTGGATGTTGCCAAAAATTCTAATGAATAAAATTTTCATATTTATGGATTAATGGAGTCCACGTCTAAATTTTATTTGGGAATAGAAATTGTTAACAAAGATGGCAACTTAAAAATTTTGTATTTATACCGTCTAGAATCTTTCTGGAAATAGAAAAAGCATATGCACCTAATAGTCCATTAACTAACAACATTGATCTAGGTTATGTCCCCATCTACATTTTTCTAGAAAGGGCATAATATCAGAAGTTCCATATTTTCATACTTCTACCAGGTCAACTAGTCAACCTTCCATACATGGTACTTTTTAAGGATTCAAATATTAGTCCTTATAGTATCACACACAACTATTCTAGCTTGGAAAATCGCATATATTTAATTTAAGAAAATATTTAATAAAAAACATGTAATTTACTATTAAAATCAGTAAAGTTTTGGAAAATATCATCAATTTAATCATATATGTAAAAAATAGGATAATTTTAAACCAAATGGACGAATTATTTTTTAAAAAATGTGCAAATTATAGCTAATTGGTGAAATTTTACCCCTTAAAAATTCCTTACTTCCACACTTTTATTCTACATCGTCTACTTGAATCACCTGCCACAACAATTCATCTATAACAATTGTGCCATGTTAGCATACCACATCCTTGCAACATCTTAGGAATCACATTGTACATCTATTTTTTTCTATAAGGGGCACTCTCTGTGTTTAGATTTGATTAGTTGATAGAAATTTCAATAGAGAAAGGATCATCTACTTGAATCCAACACTTATGTACATCCTGCCTAACTCTAAGAGATTTGAATAAGGTTAAATCATTATGTGGTCATTTTTTGTAAAAATATAAATTTTTCCAACTCCACATCTCTAGCCCCCTTTGGCTAAGTTTTTTATCTCGACGCTAACGATCCATTTGACCGAGAGCTATGCTAAAATTATTTTAACATCTAGATCCAGGATAAATATTTAAGTTCCTTCTAGGAAAAGATAGATTTTCATATCCTATTCCCATTAATTGGGCCCCTAGTATATCAAGCTAGAAGGATACATATCACATCCTCTTATTGACCTGTGGGCATGGACCATCAAATAAGAAACCACACTTCTTTGTCAAAGGACATTTATTCCAATCAGATTTTGGGTGACTAGGATACATAGCACACCTTCCCCACAACTTGGTTTGGTGTAGTTAATAAACCGTCAACTAACAAACTCCATTCCATTAATTTTCACTTATATTAGCTAGGAATAAAAACCATTCCATCATTGTTAACTTATAGAATTTAAAATTTTCTACATTCCACATATAAAATACACGTGCAAAGTATTACTTCTCTTTTTCTACATGGCATTAGATGAGCTTCCTTCCCATATTTCCACTTTTAGACATTTTCCATATGGAATGTAAAGTGTAGATATTCCTTTTACTCTTTATCATTATATTGATGGTGTATTTCCTCCTCAAATTCATATGTTTATGCAACACTCTATGAAATTTTTTCCACGTTTAATCTAAAAATATGGAGATAATTATCTATATAATGGTTATCCCAATTTATATCATGTGTTTATCATTTTCTACATGTTCAATGTTTTTCTATCAATATATTCTAGTGGCCAAAGAGACACTTGCATAACAACATAGTCCATGCCTATTTTGGAAGTTATTGGTATGATGACATGGGGAAGATAGTGTGGGGTCATGTTTTTCCCCTAATTAAAAACAAATTATGGTTGTGGAAAAAAATATGTGTACAAAATCAAATATTTGTGCAGAAAGGGGTATGTACGGGAGAAAGGGTGTGCGATAAATGAATGTGCAAAGAAAGGAATGCAAAGAGTATGGAAATTCTAATATGAAGCTTTCTCTTGAGTTGGTGGGATGGCTAGTTGGTTGAATGAGCTAGTTTGAAGCTTGCTAGCTAGCTAGTGGGTTTTCTTAAGACAATTGTCTCGCTTACTAGGATGGATTAAAGGATCAAATAATTCATCCTCCTACCCCTCCCAAGCATAAGAGGTGATTCATTTTAGTAAATTCTTCCCCACCCAACATTATTCGTTTGCTTGTTCTAGCCACATTCACTCCCAACCTTATTTGGAACTACCGAGAACCCCCCAATATGCCAAGTCATTATCTCTCTTTCCGAGAAGAGGGCGAGTTTTGAGGCAAAAAAATTATTCTCCTCACTTGGGAAGATTTTAGAGAATAAAAACTATGGAGGAGGGGAACTCTTATCAATATTCAAAATCGTTAAATAAAATTACATAGGAGACATCAACATTAAATGAATGAAATGGACTAAACTCTAACTGATTGTGACTTGATCGCACTAAGAGACACCTAGAAGGAGGTTGGAATTATATTCTCCAGCACTCCCACTTAATTAAAACTAAAAAAAAAAATCAAACTAAGATGCATGGTTGATCTAAGTCTTAGCTAGGCTTACAATTTAAAAAATTTGACATGAGGTGGATTTTTTTTCTTTTTCGTTTCTTCCAAATATTGTATCCTCTAAATTGTTTTAGCCTTTTTTTTGTTGTAGGTTGTAAATTTTAAATTCTTCGTTTGTTGATGTAGCTCTTCCATGGTTCCAGTTGTCTAAGTATGTCCTCAATCTCGTCAAAATTGGCCATGTATGGATTGTTGTCACATTCCATATTTTGTTGTTTGCTTCTCATCATCAATATTCTACGCAACATAATATTATATATTTATTTTTATCTCTTCACGACTCCATTTCATGAAAATATCACTAATTTTTACATCATCCTTGTTGTCTTCTAGTGGGGGTTTTACTTAAGCCCCTATAAAATAGCCGAAAAATCCATTTGTAGCGAGGTCACTAGCGAAGGTGGGTGGGTGAATGTTTTAGCACATGTATTGTATGGCGCGTCTAAAATATACAAACACATTGGTTCTTTACTATCCATACAAGCATCGTTGTTGCACTATCGTTGTTACATATAACATGGTGCACCATGGAAAATTTATTTTTATAAAAAAAAAAAAACATGGCATGCTAAATAAAAAAATGCATCGGTGCTTGAATAGTCGATAGCACCAGTGTCCTTCATATAGTAAAACATCCTGGTGCACCATTAAGGAGAAATGCTAAAGTTTTAAATTTCATAAAAATGTGGTTCTATTTTCCAACAATGCTCCAATGAGGTAAACTTATCAAAACGCTCTAGGGAATCTTCTAAAGTGCACAGCTAGGTGATTTTTAATTTCTAAAAGAATTGTCGTGATATAGAAAAACACAACATTAGTGTGGTACATATACATGCATGCGCTAGGGCGTCTCAAGAAAAGCACCGTGATATTTTTTAATTAAAAAAAAATGGTGCTTTTGGATATATCACGCACTAGTGCAGTTAGATAAATGCACTGAAGGAGTGTTAAATAAAAAAGCCCTCCCTACTGTAATTTTCATTTTTACCATCTACAATGTGAGAGAGCTCTGAAGCATAGATGACAATCTTGCCACATGCAAGTTCCATAAAAAAGGTGCTTCTCTTGCTCACCATCCTTCCATATCATTTTGACTATCTGAGTTTTCATTTTTTTCAAATCATTCTCAAAAAGAAATTTCTCCATTATGTAGGGGAAAATTTTAAGAACCCCCCTAAATTTATATGTATAATAAATGGGCGAATCCCCATGATACATAGGAAAAATGGAAGGCGATTTTATTAATAATATAATATGTATATATAATTTTTTGGCGAATCTCTCACGAGATT